>JAPDNY010000007.1:4432500-4440403 GCA_029375565.1 Gekko gecko
TCTCCTGTTCGCTCTCTGCAGCAGAGGCAGGGAGAAGGAGGGACAGGCCTATTTCCCTGCCCAGCGGTCTGGTCTCATTCCCTCGCCGGTTTGTTCTCATCTCAAGGGTATTGAAAACAGATCAGCCAATATCTTCATGCCCCTCTATAAATCGATGGTGCAACCTCATTTGGAGGACTGGCTACAGTTCTGGTCACCACACCTTAAAAAGGATATTATAGCATTGGAAAAAGTGCAGAAGAGGGCGACTAGAATGATGAAAGGGTTGGAACACTTTCCCTTTGAAGGAAGGTTAAAGCACTTGGGGCTCTTTACCTTGGAGAAACGACGGCCGAGGGGTGACATGATCGAGGTTTATAAGATTATGTATGGGATAGAGCAGGTTGAGAAAGAAGTACTTTTCTCCCTCTCTCACAATAGAAGAACTCGTGGGCACTCCATGAAATGGCTGAGTGGTCGGGGTTAGAATGGATAAAAGGAAGTCCTTCTTCACCCAAAGAGTGATTCACACCTGGAATTCACTGCCACAGGAGGTGGTGGCAGCTACAAGCATGAACAGAATCAAGAAGGACTTGGATAAACATCTGGAGCAGAAGTCCATCAGTGGTTATTAGCCACAAGGTATAGATAGGATCTCTCGGCCTCGAGCAAGGGATGCTCTGTGTTCTTGGTGCTTGGGGGTGGGGGCAACAGTGGGAGGGCTTCTAGTGTCCTGGCCCCACTGCTGGACCTCCTGAGGGCACCTGGTGCTTTTGGCCATGGTGTGACCCAGATTGTTGGACTGGATGGGCCATTGGCCTGATACAACATTGGCTTCTCTTAGGTTCTTATGGATAAACATCTGGAGCAATGGTCCATTAGTGGCTATTAGCCACAAGGTATATAATTTTAGGAGTTCTCCAGCCATCACCTGGAGGTTGGCAACCCTACCATCCCCAGGCACCTTTCTGCCCATCACTCAGAGTGCTGTGGCTGCTAGCCATTGAAGAAGGAAGAAGAAGAAGAAGAAGAAGAAGAAGAAGAAGAAGAAGAAGAAGAAGAAGAAGAAGAAGAAGAAGAAGAAGAAGAAGAAGAAGAAGAAGAAGAAGAAGAAGAAGAAGAAGCAGCAGCAGCAGCAGCAGCAGCAGCAGCAGCAGCCAATGTTGGATCAGGTCAATGACCCATCCAGTCCAACACTCTGTGTCACACAGTGGCCAAAAAGACCAGGGGCCATCAGGAGGTCCACCAGTGGGGCCAGGACACTAGAGAAGCCCTCCCACTGTTGACCCCCCCCCAAGCACTAAAAATACAGAGCATCACTTGCCTCAGAGTCCCTATCTATCCCTTGTGGCTAATAACCACCAATGGACCTCTGCTCCATATGCTTATCTAATTCCCTCTTGAAGCCGTCCATGCTTGTAGCTGCCACCACCTCCTGTGGCAGTGAATTCCAAGTGTTAATCACTCTTTGGAAGAAGAAGGAGGAGGAGGCGGTGGAGACTGGATTTATACCCCACCCTTCACTCAGAGTCCCAGAGTGGCTTACAATCTCCTTTCCCTTCCCCTCCCCACAACAGACACCCGGTGAGGTAGGTGGGGCCGAGAGAGCTCTCTTGAGAACTTCTCCTGAGAGAACTGCTCTGGCAGTACTGTGGCTTGCCCAAGGTCATCCAGCAGGTGCAAGTGGAGGAGTGGGGAATCAAACCCAGTTCTCCCAGATTAGAGTCCGTGCACTTAACCCCCGGGCCTGTGCTACTGCCTGCCACATCCCGGCAAAGCTCCACCAGTGCTAATGTGGGGCTCCATTTATTTTATTTGTGTTACGTACAGTTCGCCTTTCTCACGGGGACTCACTCGAGGCCGGTTACGCAGAGTGGATCGGTACGATCGACAGATGATCCAATAACGCGCGCATTAGGATTTCAGAGGTCTGGAACCACCAGGAGGAACTGATGCAGGGCACAAGTATTCGCGTGACACATGAAGCGGTACAGAAAACATGTAAATAGGATCCGACTAACGATGTGCTCTATTCAGCAGAGCAGACCACAAGTCCCTCATCGCTTATCTATGGCCGGCTCGCCCACTAGGCAAGCTAGGCGCTCGCCTAGGGTGCGCCAGCTGCAGGGGTGCCAAACCGTGCCCTGGCCCCTCCCGGAAAAAGCCCCCCCGCTGCTCCCACCGCCTCCCCGAGCACCCCGCCAGGGCTCAGGAGGCGGCAGCGGAGCTTGCCCGCCCTCTCTCCAAAGCCGGGGGGAGAGGAGGCAGGGGCGGCGACTGGCACCGCCAGTAAAGAGCGCCCTAGCCAGCGCTCAAAACCACGGAGCGGGCACGCGGCGGCGGAGCAGCTTCTCTCCCCCCCCCCGACAGCCCTCCCAAGCCCAGCGCTGGACCACGGGGCTGGGGTTGTTGGGCTGGGCCGCGGGGCGGGCAGGCGGGGAGCGTTCAGCCTGCCCCTTCCCTGGCTTTCCCGGGCGCCTCGCAGGTGCAAGGGGCCCGGGAGAGCCGCGCCGCCCCTTCCCCGGCTCTCCCCGGTGCCTCACAGCTGCGAGGCACCCAGGACAAGGCTGGGCCCTCTCCAGGCCCCACCGGGAGGTTGGCATCCCCGGTGGGGTGGGCGCCCCAAGCTGTCCTGCCTAGGGCGCCCAGACACCTGGGGCCGGCCCTGCGCTTATCCAAGTAAGATCGTGAGCTGTTTTGTCCAGTGCAACCCCATTAGGTATGTAGAAAAATCCTCTCGAATAATTCAGTTTTGCAACCGTGCAAAGTTTGAGTTCCGGTGGCACCTTCAAGACCAACAAAGTTTTATCCACGGTATAAGCTTTTGTGTGCCTGCACATTTCTTCGCGCACACGCGCACCAAAGCTTCTACCCAGAATTCAACTTCATTGGTCTTAAAGGTGCCGCTGGACGCAGACTTTCTTCTGCCCCACCTGGATCAGTTTTGCATCGTTTGTGGGAAGCCAGGAGGGCGGGAGTTTTCTTGACCTCCTCGGGAAGGCCCTTCCCCAAGGTGGGGGAGACGCAACCAATGCTCCCTCCAAGCCGTGGGGTCCTGTGAGCAAGAGTCCTACTTTGGGAGCTGCTGGCATTAAAGCCGTGAGTGAGCGACTGGGCTGCTGCATAAGCCAGTTTGCTCTGGAGACATCCCTTCCCGAGCTGGGACAAAAACGCGTGAGCCGGAGGACTAAAAAACTGTGAGCTAGCTCACACTAACTCAGCTTGGAGGGAACATTGGAGACGACGGAGAAAGCACATGTACGGGCAGCTGCCGATTTTGTCCATTTGCAGGCCGGCGCCCGCACAAGCCGCTACAAGGCAGTCTTTAAGCAGCGGCTGGACAAACACCGGTCGGGGACGCTCTAGGCTGATCCTGCATTGAACATAAGAACATAAGAGAAGCCAGTGTTGGATCAGGCCAATGGCCCATCCAGTCCAACACTCTGTGTCACACAGTGGTCCAAAATATACCAGGGGCCATCAGGAGGTCCAGCAGTGGGGCCAGGGCACGAGAAGCCCTCCCACTGCTTCCCCCTCCAGCACCAAGAATAGAGTGCATCACCTGCCCCAGACTGAGAGTTCCTATCTATAGGTAAAGGTAAAGGTTTTGCGGTGCTCATCTCCGTTTCAAAGCCGAAGAGCCAGCGCTGTCCGAAGACGTTTCCGTGGTCATGTGGCCAGCATGACTAAACACCAAGGTGCACGGAACGCTGTTACCTCCCCATCGAAGTGGTACCTATTTATCTACTTGCAATTTCTTGCTTTCGAACTGCTAGGTCCCATCTATACCCTGTGGCTCATAGCCACTGATGGACTTCTGCTCCATATGTTTATCTAATTCCCTCTTGAAACTGTCCATGCTTGTAGCTGCCACCACCTCCCGTGGCAGTGAATTCCATATGTTAATCACTTTTTGGGTGAAGAAGGACTTCCTTTTATCTGTTCTAACCCGACTGCTCAGCAATTTCATGACGTGCCCACGAGTTCTTGTATTGTGAGAAAGGGAGAAAAGTACTTCTTTCTCAACCTGCTCAATCCCATTCATAATCTTATAAACCTCGATCATGTCACCCCTCAGCCATCGTTTTAACCTTTCTTCATAGGGAAAGTGTTCCAACCCTTTTATCATTCCAGTTGCCCTTCTCTGCACTTTTTCCAATGCTATAACATCTTTTTTGAGATGTGGTGATCAGAACTGTACACAGTGCTCCAAATGAGGTCGCACCAATGATTTATACAGGGGCATGATGATACTGGCTGATTTGTTTTCAGTTCCCTTCCTAATAATCCCCAGCATAGCGTTGGCCTTCTTTATTGCAGCTACACACTGTCTAGACAGTGTTTTGAGCAGAGGGTTGGACTAGATGACCCTGTGATTTTAGGATTCTATGAAAGCTGTCCTGGCAGAGCGTAGGAGGAAAGGCAGTCCCACAAATAGGAAGGGCCAAGTTCATGAAGGACCTTGTCTGTGATAGCCAATACCTTAAACTGAGCCGGGTAACAGAGGGGCAGCGAATGGAGCGTCTGCAGAATAGGAATAATGTGCATGATCCGTCAAAAATGTCGAGACAGTGTGCGGCTGCAATCAAAAAGGCCAACGCTACGCTGGGGATCATTAGGAAGGGAATTGAAAACAAATCAGCCAGTATCATCATGCCCCTGTATGAATCGATGGCGCGACCTCATTTGGAATACTGTGTACAGTTCTGGTCACCACATCTCAAAAAGGATATTATAGCATTGGAAAAAGTGCAGAGAAGGGCAACTAGAATGATCAAAAGGTTGGAACACTTTCCCTATGAAGAAAGGTTAAAGCGCTTGGGGCTCTTTAGTTTGGAGAAATGACAGCGGAGGGTGACATGATTGGGGTTTATAAGATGATGCATGGGATAGAGCAGGTCGAGAAAGAAGTACTTTTCTCCCTTTCTCACAAGACAAGAACTCGTGGGCACTCCATGAAATGGCTGAGCGGTCGGGTAAGAACGGATAAAAGGAAGTCCTTCTTCACCCAAAGAGTGATGAACACATGGAATTCACGGCCACAGGAGGTGGTGGCAGCTACAAGCATGGACAGCTTCAAGAGGGAATTGGATCAACGTATGGAGCAGAGGTCCATCAGTGGCTATTGGCCACAAGGTATAGAGAGGAACTCTCAGTCTGGGGCAAGTGATGCTCTGTATTCTTGGTGCTTTGGAGGGGGAACAGGGGGAGGGCTTCGAGTGTCCCGGCCCCACTGCTGGACCTCCTGAGGGCACCTGGTCTTTTTGGGCACTGTGTGACACAGAGTGTTGGACTGGATGGGCCGTTGGCCTGATCCATCATTGGCTTCTCTTATGTTCTTATAGGAACTCTCGGTCTGGGGCAAGGGATGCTCTGTATTCTTGGTATTTGGGGGGGGGCAGCAGTGGGAGGGCTTCTAGTGTCTTGGCCCCACTGGTGGACCTCCTGATGGCCCCTGGTCTTTTTGGCCACTGTATGACACAGAGTGTTGGACTGGATCGGCCACTGGCCTGACCCAGCATTGGCTTCTCTTCTGTTCTCATGTTTACCCTCCCGATAGTAGCCAACCCATGGCATTCTGGACCAGCTGGAATTGCTCCCCCAATAATAAAGCTGGAACCGGTACGACCCTTAGCCTTTTAACTGCGTCAGCTGGACTCCATCAGGAGAGCAACGTCTTCCCCGGCCAGCATTACCTCTCTCTCTCTTCGGGGCTCAGTTTCAACTTGTTCCGTTTTAGCCAGTTGACCCCACAGCACCCCGGCAGTGACTCAGGACCTCTGCTGCATTACCGGGAGATTTGGAAAGGGATATATAGAGCTGGGTATCGTCAGCGGCCCAAACCTATGAATGATTTGTCCCAAGGCTTTATTTGGAGATGGGAAGGTAGGCCCGACTGAATTGCGCCCTGTGAAACCCCACAAGTTAGGCCCCACACTGCTTCCCAATAAGAAACCTTCGAATCCAGTCCACGAGGAATGATTTAACTCAGTTCAATGCTTACCCCCACACACACACGGACTCTTTTTTGTAGCAGGAACTCCTTTGCATCTTAGGCGACACACCCCTGATATAGCCAATCCTCCAAGAGCTGACAGTAGCCCCTGTAAGAAGAGCTCTGTAAGCTTTTGGAGGATTGGCTGCATTAGGGGTGCGTCGCCTAACATGCAAAGGAGTTCCTGCTGCAAAAAGAGCCCTGCGTACCTCTTTCTGCCTCCCGGTGCCTCAACCAGATGGCATTGTCTGCTGTATCAAAGGCGGCAGAGAAGTCCAATAAGAGCCACAGAGGGGTCTCTGCCCCATAGCTTGGCCTGAAGCCATACTAAAAGGGGTCTAGAGCAGGTGGGTTATCCAAGGAGTGGGGCTGGTTTGCTACTGCTCCCTCCGTTGCTCTGCCCTGAAAGAACAAAGTTCGAGTCTGCTGGCACCTTTATGAAGAAGAAGAAGAAGAAGAAGAAGAAGAAGAAGAAGAAGAAGAAGAAGAAGAAGAAGAAGAAGAAGAAGAAGAAGAAGAAGAAGAAGAAGAAGAAGAAGAAGAAGAAGAAGAAGAAGAAGAAGAAGAAGAAGGAGGAGGAGGAGGAGGAGGAGGAGGAGGAGGAGGAGGAGGAGGAGGAGGAGGAGGAGGAGATTGGATTTATACCCTGCCCTTCACTTTTGAGTCTCAGAGCAGCTTACAAACTCCTTTCCCTTCCCCTCCCCATAACAGACACCCTGTGAGGTAGGTGGGGCTGAGAGCCCTCTGACAGAAACTGCTCTTTTCCAAGGACAGCTGTGCCAGAGCTTGTGACTGACCCAAGGTCACATCAGCAGGTGCAAGTGGAGGAGTGGGGGAATCAAACCCGGTTCTCCCAGATTAGAGTCCACGCATTTAACCACTACACCAAATTGGCACCAACAAAGTTTTATTCAAGGTACAACCTTTCGTGTGCATGCACACTTCCTCAGATACAATGAAATGGGAGTTAGAAGTCCATACATATAGGTAAAGCAGTGGGCAGCAAATTAGTATACAGCATAATGAAGATGTTTTAACAGATTCAAGGACCAAACTGGAATAACAAGCTTAGTTTATGTGGTCACCATTTGTTTTGGTTTAGTTCCAGGGGGACGGGTCACAGTAAGGGAAACAATTATGTCAAAATTGGAGACGGATGGGCAGATGTATCCTTAATTGTGGAATGCCGAGAGTAATTAACTGAGATTAGATCAGAGAGTAGATTAGAGACCAGGCAATAACTGGCTGCATTGTTTTTCTGCAGGGATGGGTTTTTAAGTCACGGGTGGATAACTACCTCTTTTGAGTGGCCCAGGGAAGGTGCCGTGCATTGGAATATGATTTATAATAGATACAGAGGGTTTGTTGATGTGGTCCTTGCATGATTTTAGCAGCCACGACGGGCACAAGTCGTGGCCTTCACAGATCCCAAGATCTTCTCCACACCCATCATGGAAATGGGGTTAACAGGACCTATAAATGGGCCAGGCAGCGTATTAGACCTTTCTTCTGGCGCACCTGTGTTACGGCCGATATCCAGATCGGCATGTACTCTTGATATTTTATGAGCAAAAAACTTGGCAAAATCATCACAGCTAAACTGACTGTGCCTGGGACCATAAAGGCTCAGATTTAGGTATCAGCAGAGGCTGAGCTACCTTGGAACAACCGAGATAAATGAGAAACTAGCTGATGCTGTAATAGCAGAGAAAGTAACCTTTCTTTGCTGCTGTCACTCTGCCAGCTTCCTGGGTCTCATAATGAGCTCTACGGCCATGATCTGCCAGATTCAGCACAGGCTCTCTGCCAGAGCCACGCTAGATGCCTCCCAGCCCTTTTCTGGAAAATCCAGCTCCGTGGTAAACCAGGGGGCTGGGTTTCGTCCCAAGGGCAGAAGAGGTCAACAAGGGGCAACTTTGTCGATAGCTT
>JAPDNY010000007.1:4440503-4463241 GCA_029375565.1 Gekko gecko
CTCCCTCATGGATCACTGCCTTGTCGTGGCGAGGGGCTTGCGTGGTTCAATGAGGCTGTGGGCTATGCCGTGGAGGGCCACCCAGGACAGACAGGCCACAGCAGAGAACTCAGACCAAGCGTGATCCCCTGGAGAAGGAAATGGCAACCCACTCCAGTATCTTTGCCAAGAAAACCCCATGGACAGTAACAAAAGGCTAAAAGATATGACGCCGGAAGATGAGCCCCTCAGGTCGGAAGGTGTCCAATATGCTACTGAGGAAGAGCAGAGGGCAAGTACGAGTAACCCCAGAAAGAGTGAAGCGGCTGGGCCAAAGCGGAAAGGACGCTCAGTTGTGGATGTGTCTGACGGTGAAAGGAAAGTTCGATGCTGCAAAGAACAATACTGCATAGGAACCTGGAATGTAAGATCTATGAATCAAGGTAAGCTTGACGTGGTCAAAAATGAGATGGCAAGAATGAACATTGACATCTTGGGAATCAGTGAACTAAAGTGGACAGGAATGGGCGAATTTAACTCAGAAGACCATTATATCTACTACTGTGGCCAGGAATCCCGTAGAAAAAATGGTGTGGCCTTTATAGTCAACAAGAGAGTGAGAAAGGCAGTATTGGGATACAATCTCAAAAATGACAGAATGATCTCGGTCCGAATCCAAGGCAAACCATTCAATATCACAGTAATCCAAGTCTATGCCCCAACCACTGCTGCAGAAGAGGCTGAAGTGGACCAGTTCTATGAAGACCTACAACAGCTTGTAGAACTAACACCAAAAAATGATGTCCTCATCATCATAGGGGACTGGAATGCTAAAGTAGGAAATCAAAAGGTAACCGGAATAACAGACAAGTTTGGCCTTGGAGAACAAAATGAAGCAGGGCAAAGGCTAACAGAGTTTTGTCAAGAGAACACGCTGGTCATAGCGAACACCCTTTTCCAACAACCTAAGAGGCGTCTCTACACATGGACATCACCAGATGGGCAACACCGAAATCAGATTGACTATATAATTTGCAGTCAAAGATGGAGAAGCTCTATCCAGTCAGTAAAAACAAGACCTGGAGCTGACTGTGGCTCAGATCATGAGCTACTCATTGCAAAATTCAGACTTAAATTGAAGAAAGTTGGGAAAACCACAAGGCCATTCAGATTTGACCTAGATCGCATCCCCGATGAATATACAGTAGAGGTGAAGAATAGGTTTAAGGGACTAGATTTGATAGACAGAGTGCCTGAAGAACTATGGACAGAGGTCCGTGACATTGTAAAGGAGGCAGCACTCACCGCCATCCCAAAGAAAAAGAAATGCAAAAAAGCAAAGTGGCTGTCTGATGAGGCTTTACACATAGCAGAGGAAAGAAGGAAAGCTAAAGGCAATGGGGAAAAGGAAAGATTTGCCCAACTGAATGCAGATTTCCAGAGAACAGCAAGGAGAGATAAGGAGGCTTTCCTGAATGAACAATGCAAAGTAATAGAGGAAAACAATAGATTGGGAAGGACTAGAGATCTCTTCAAGAAAATTGGAGAAATCAAGGGAACGTTCTATGCAAAGCTGGCCATGATAAAGGACAAAAACGGTAGGGACCTAACAGAAGCAGAAGAGATTAGGAAAAGATGGCAAGAATACACAGAAGAACTATACAAAGAAGGACCTCGATGTCCTTGACAACCACGATGGTATAATCACTGACCTCGAGCCAGACATCCTGGAAAGCGAAGTTAAATGGGCCTTAGAAAGCATTACTAACAACAAAGCTAGTGGAGGTGATGGTATCCCAGCTGAGTTATTCAAAGTCTTAAAAGAAGATGCTGTTAAAGTGCTGCACTCAATTTGCCAACAAATTTGGAAAACACAACAGTGGCCACAGGATTGGAAAAGGTCAGTTTACATTCCAATCCCAAAGAAGGGCAACGTCAAGGAATGTTCAAACTATCGCACAATTGCACTCATTTCACACGCTAACAAGGTCATGCTCAAAATCCTACAAGCTAGGCTCCAACAGTACGTGGATAGAGAATTGCCAGAAGTACAAGCTGGGTTTCGAAGAGGTAGAGGAACTAGAGATCAAATTGCCAACATTCGCTGGATTATGGAGAAAGCAAGAGAGTACCAGAAAAACATCTACTTCTGCTTCATTGACTATGCTAAAGCCTTTGATTGTGTGGATCACAATAAATTATGGCAGGTTCTTAAAGAGATGGGAGTACCGGACCACCTCACATGTCTCCTGAGAAACCTGTATAAGGGTCAAGAAGCAACAGTTAGAACCGGATATGGAACAACTGATTGGTTTAGCATAGGAAAAGGAGTACGACAAGGATGTATATTGTCACCTTGCTTATTTAATTTATATGCAGAGTACATCATGCGAAATGCTGGCCTGGATGAATCACAAGCTGGAGTTAAGATTGCTGGGGAAAAGATCAATAACCTCAGATATGCAGACGATACCACTCTGATGGCAGAAAGTGAAGAGGACCTAAAGAGCCTCTTGCTCAGGGTGAAAGAGGAGAGTGCAAAAGTGGGCTTGAAGCTCAACATCAAAAAAACTAAGATCATGGCATCTGGGCCCATCACTCCTTGGCAAATAGAAGGGAAGTCGTAGAAGTAGTGACAGACTTCACATTCCTAGGATCCCAGATCACTGCAGATGGTGATTGCAGCCATGAAATTAAAAGACGCCTGCTCCTTGGGAGGAAAGCGATGGCAAACCTAAACAGCATGATAAAAAGCAGAGACATCACCTTGCCAACAAAAGTCCGCATGGTCAAAGCAATGGTATTCCCTGTAGTAATGTATGGCTGTGAGAGTTGGACTATAAGGAAGGCCGAGCGCCGAAGAATAGATTCTTTTGAACTGTGGTGCTGGAGAAGACTCTTGAGAGTCCCTTGGACTGCAAGGAGATCGAATCAGTCAATCCTAAAAGAAATCAACCCTGACTGTTCCCTGGAAGGCCAGATCCTGAAGCTGAAGCTCAAATACTTTGGCCACCAAATGAGAAGGGAGCACTCACTGGAGAAGACCCTGATGCTGGGAAAGATTGAAGGTCAAAGAAGAAGGGGACGGCAAAGGATGAGATGGTTAGACAGTGTCATCGATGCAACGAACATGAAATTGAGCAAACTTCAGCGGACAGCGGAAGACAGGAGGAGCCTGGCGTGTTCTGGTCCATGGGGTCGCGAAGAGTCGGACTCGACTGTGCGACTGAACAACAACAAAATACTTATAAATCTCAGTCTTTATTTTATGCTAAATGGCTTCCCTTCACTGAAGTGTCGCTTTCGAAATTGTCTGCTCCTACTCAACTGATACCTCAAAAATGTAAAGAAATCATAGCAATGTTTTGATTTACTTCTTTTACTCTCTCTCTGTATTCACATTAACTTTTTTTTTTAATTTAGGGTTGAAGAATTTAGGATCTGGACTATTTTTAAATGTTTTTCTTACGTTAGTTTATTCGGTTTTGGTTAAGATGTTGTGATTTGTCGTACGCAATGTAATGATACTTTTGCCTCATAATATTTCCCAGTTTCCATTCTTGTTGTAAAGTTAAAAGTTATAAATAAAATATTAAAAATAAAAAATAAAAATCTTAGCCCAGTATAGTATTTATTTATTACGGCATCGAGCCAATATAACCATAACACCTTAGGATACAGAGCGTTAATAATCTGGGTAAAATGCAGTTTATATATATATATATTTATACAGGGCTATTTTTGTAGACAAAGCCCAGCCAGAACTCATTAGCATAATAGGCCACACTCCCGACTGCACAGTGCATTAGCATATTAGGCCACACCCCCATGTTACCAGAAGTGGGGTCATCAAGCCACACCCACCTTTTACTTCTTATTCTGTTTACCTTGTTTGTTGTCAAAACCCAGGGCTTTTTTTGTAGCAAGAACTCCTTTGCATGTGAGGCCACACTCCCCTCATGTAGCCAGTCCTAATGAGTTTCTGTTGTTGGGTGTGGCCTATTATGCTAATGAGTTCCTGCTGGGTGTGGCCTACTCGGGAGCCAGCTGGAACTCAGTTCCTGTGCGTTCCTGCTCAAAAATAGCCATATATATAAGAGACCATAAAATATTTGACAAAACCAGTAAGAAATATAACAGGCAAATACAATTTTATAAATTTAGCTGCACCTTTCTAATACGATAGCATGCTGCCCAAAATTTAGCCACAGATTCAGTAACAGTCCGATTTTCGTTGCATGGCGATCGTTGACAACACTCCCAGTCTGTCTGGCCAGATGTTTCTTTTACAAAACTTGTGATATGTTTGTTTCAGATCTTATTGTACCAGTTGCATCTAAACATCATATGTCCGATGGTTTCTACTTCCCCTGAATCACACTGGCAGAGTCCAGTATTTATTTATTTATTTATTTATTGCTTTATCACATACCCACCAAAGTGGTGATTGGCACTGGCTCATCTCTTCCTGCTCCCATACTCACAATCTGCCGAAATCTCAGCTGTGTTCAGGATAAAATGGAAGAAGGAAGGACGCTGTAAGCCACTTTGAATTCCCGACAGGGAAAAGGGTGTGATATAAAAGAAGGAAATAAATACCAAAAAATAAAATTCCCCAAGTAGCAAATTGGTCCTGTACTCTATTGTGCTTTCAAAGCACCATTAACTGTTTAGCTCCCCCCCTCTTTTCCCCACTCTGGTGGTTTCTGCCTGCCTCCATGGGAACCCAAAGCTTACATACTTCTCCTGCCCTTTATTTTAGCCTCAGGACAGTCCTGTGAGGAAGAGGAAGATGATGAAGAGGAAAAAGAAGAGGAGGAGGAGGAGGAGAAGAGAGAGAAGAGAATGGATTTATACCCTGCCCTTCACTTGGAGTCTCAGAGTGGCTTACAAACTCCTTTCCCTTCCCCTCCCCACAACAGACACCCTGGGAGGTAGGTGGGGCTGAGAGAACTCTAACACAAACTGCTCTTTCAGGAACAGCTGTGCCAGAGCTTGTGACTGACCCAAGGTCACATCAGCAGGTGCAAGTGGAGGAGTGGGGAATCAAATGCGGTTCTCCCAGATTAGAGTCTGCACACTTAACCACTACACCAAACTGCACACTTAACCACTACACCAAACCACTACAATCTCCTTTCCCTTCCCCTCCCCACAACAGACACCCTGTGAGGTAGGCAGAGCTGAGCGACCTCTTTCGAGGACTGCTCTTTCCAGAACAGCTTTGAGAGAACTGTGACTGACCCAAGGTCACACCTGCAGTTGCATGTAGAGGAGGAGAGGGGAATCAAACCCGGTTCTCCCAAATTAGGTAGGTTAGACTGAAAGTATGTGACTGGCCCAAAGCCAACCAGCGAGCTTCCATGACCAAGCGGGGATTCTAACCTGGGTCCCTGGCACTCGAACCGCTGAAGCATGGCCTTCCATTCTGTACCTCCCTCTCCCCCCCACCTTCTGCCAAGTCCCATAACCACACAATGTGTTTGCTTAGCGCTTCTGTTACAGTCATGACCAAAAGGCTGCGATACATTGAAATATTTGCTCTACACAAACACATCTGTTATCAGAAGGGCCCCTTAACATAAATGGCGTATTTCCCCTAATGTGCTCTGCCTAATAAATGGTTCAATGGGAGCACGGGTATGTGGGGAGAATGCAGTAATTCCTCTTTAGCATGCAGGAATTCTCCGTGCGAGTAAACGTGTGCCAAATTTTATGGCGTCTAAATCTGAATAATTGTGTTTCTGCGCCGTGCATCTGGGAAGATAATAAAGCCACAAAACAATTTAATGAAATATATAAAAAATCAAATGACATTGCTAAATATTATAATATGCAGAAATATATATATATATATATTTGCATATTGTCACCTAATCTTTCATCCGTGGGCTAACAAATAAGGGAGCCGTAATTGAAAGTCTGATTATCCATCTACGTAAATTGAGAACAAATTTACCTTGTTTCGTTTTCTTTGTGTGTGGGCAAACGTAGGAAAGGGAATTTATATTATTGTTTTATGTCAGTGGCACATTCCCCCCCCACACACGTAATAACGAAGGTGGCCAACATAAGTCTTTGCCACATCAAACCATTCCTTATGGCGCACTGTGATTAGGTGATCTGGCTTTGCTCTTAACGAGAGGCAAGACTCCGGAATGACACACGTCCGTTGCTTTGCAATAAGCAAAGAGGACGTTTGAGAGCTCAGAGCAAAACTGCTCGCCGTTTTTAAGCATTTGATGGATGGCGGTCGGATAAAACGCATCCTGTTACCGGGATGTATTTTAGGGGGTGCCAGGCTAGAGTGCCCTAACCTGAATAGCCCAGGCTCAAAAGCTAAGCAGGCCTAACTTGGAAGGGAGACCTCCAAGAAATACCATGGTTGTGATCCGTGGGTAGACAATGGCAAACCAGCCAGTATCATAATGCCCCTATATAAATCATGGTGTGACCTCATTTGGAATACTGTGTACAGTTCTGGTCACCACATCTCAAAAAGGATATTATAGCTTTGGAAAAAGTGCAGAGAAGGGCAACTCGAATGATAAAAGGGTTGGAACACTTTCCCTATGAAGAAAGGTTAAAGCACTTGGGGCTCTTTAGCTTGGAGAAACGACGGCTGAGGGGTGACATGATCGAGGTTTATAAGATTATGCATGAGACTGAGCAGGTTGAGAAAGAGGTACTTTTCTCCCTTTCTCACCACACAAGAACTCAGGGCACTCCATGAAATTGCTGAGCAGTCGGGTTAGAATGGATAAAAGGAAGTACTTCTTCACCCAAAGTGTGATTAACACATGGAATTCACACTACAAGCATGGATGGCTTCAAGAGGGACTTAGATAAGCATATGGAGCAGAGGTCCATCAGTGGCTATTAGCCACAAGGTATAGATAGGGACTCTAGGGCAAGTGATGCTCTGTATTCTTAGTGCTTTTTTTTTTGGGGGGGGGGGCAAAAGTGAACATAAGAATGCAAGAGAAGGGAATGTTGGATCAGGCCAATGGCCTATCTAGTCCAACACTCTGTCACACAGTGGGCAAAAATACCAGGTGCCATTAGGAGGTCCAGCAGTGGAGCCAAGACACTAGAAGCCCTCCCACTGTTGCCCCCCCCCCCACCAAGCACCAAGAATACAGAGCATCACCTGCCCCAGACAGAGAGTTCCTATCTATACCTTGTGGCTAATAGCCACTAATGGACCTCTGCTCCAGATGCTTATCCAATTCCCTCTTGAAGCCATCCGTGCTTGTAGCCGCCACCACCTCCTGTGGCAGTCAATTCCATGTGTGAATCACTCTTTGGGTGAAGAAGGACTTCCTTTGATCCGTTCTAACCTGACTGCTCAGCAATTTCATGGCACATCCATGAGTGGGAGGGCTTCTAGTGTCCTGGCCCCGCTGGTGGACCTCCTGATGGCACCTGGTATTTTTGTCCACTGCATGACACAGAGTGTTGGATGGGCCATTGGGCTGATCCAACATTGGTTTGTTCTTATCTCTGAAAACGTCTTGTCTTGAAAACCCCCCAAAGGCTCGCCGCAAGTCAGTTGTGATTTGACAACACTTCCCACCACCACAGTAGAGCAGCTGTAGATGGTCCAGCCTACCTTGAACTTTCCAGAACACACATGAAGCTGCCTTCTATGGAATAAGACCCTCATAAGAACATAAGAGAAGCCAATGTTGAATCAGGCCAATGGCCCATCTAGTCCAACACTCTGTCGCACAGCAGCCAAAATATATCAGGTGCCATCAGGAGGTCCAGCAGTGGGGCCACTTGGTCCCTCGAGGTCAGTATTGTCTACTCAGACTGGCAGTGGCTCTCCAGGGTCTCAGGCTGAGATGTCTCACATCACCTACTCTGTGGTCCTTTCAAATGGAGATGCCAGGGACCTTCTGCATGCCAAAATACCAGGTGCCATCAGGAGGTCCAGCACTGAGCCACAGCCTTCCCCAACCAGGGGTCAGCCCTAGTTAGTACTTGGATGGGAGACCAACAAGGAAGCCCAGGATCATCATGCAGAGAGAGGCAATGGGAAACCACCTTTGAATACCTCTTCCCTTAAAAGCCCCAGGAACGGCTTGCCGTAAGTTAGTCATGGCAACTTGATGGCACTTTATAATTCTCTTATCATCTGTTAACCCTGACATGGATGGTCCAGCGTAGCCCAGTCTCATCAGATCTCAGAAGCTAAGCAGGATCGGTCCTGGTTAGGACTTGGTTGGGAGACCATCAAGAAAGTCCAGGGTTTCTACACAGAGGTAGGCAACGGCAAACCACCTCTGTTTGTCTGTGCCCTGACCTAGACATCCCAAGCTAGCCTGAACTCACCAGATCTCAGAAGCTCAGCAGGATCAGCCCTGGTTAGGACTTGGATGGGAGACCACCAAGAAGCTCCAGGGTTTCTACACAGAAGCAGGCAATGGCAAACCATCTCTGTGCATCCTTTGCCATGACTTTGCCATGACTCATCAGATCTCAGAAGCTAAGCAGGATCAGCTGTGGATAATACTTGGATGGGAGACGACCAAGGAAGTCCAGGGTTTGCGATGCAGGGTTAGGCAATGGCAAACCGCCTCTGTTCATTTGTTGCCTTAAAAAACCTTGGGGGGTCGCCATAACTTGGTTGCAACTGGACGGTATGTTCTACCAACGAGGTAAGACATCAAGGCCATTCCCATTTTCCAAACCAGATGCGATCATTTACTCATTTAGAAAGACTTCTGTCCTGCCTCCCTGTGATTTTTCAAGCTCTGTCGAGTGGTTTACAACCAGATTCCTCAGGACTAAAAAGAAGAAACATGCTAGATCTTAGAAGGCACCTGTCTAAGTTGATGTTATGGTGGCCCTCTCCTGGATAGCTTGATCTCGTCAGATCTTGGAAGCTAAGCAGGGTCAGTTGTGGTTGGTACTTGGATGGGAGACCACCCAAGCAGTCCAGGGTCAATATACAGAGGAAGGCGATGGCAGACCACATATTAATCTTGTTCACTTTGAAAACCCTCTGGAGTCATGATAAGTTGGCTGTGACTTGACAATGCTTTCCACCACCATGATGTTAATGCTCCTAGCTTGCCCGGTGGTATTATGGGAGTGCCAGTTTCTTCCCCTTCATCATTTAACTAACTGAATTGGGCCCCCCCATGACAGCTGGAGGAGAGTCAGCTTCACCCACCGTGCAGGTAGAAAAGCATCTTCAAGGCTGAATTACTGAAACACACCGTTCAGGATGACTGAGCTGCCTGGAAGAGAATCTGTCATGTTGTACACAATAGGAGCCTCATAAGAACAAGGTATAGATAGGAACTCTCGGTCTGGGGCAAGGGGTGCTCTGTATTCTTGGTGCCTGAGTGGGAGGGCTTCTAGTGCCCTGGCCCCACTGCTGGACCTCCTGATGGCACCTGGTATCTTTGGCCACTGTGTGACAGAGTGTTGGACTGGACGGGCCATTGGCCTGATCCAACATTGGCTTCTCTTATGTTCTTATGCCCTTATGATAACCACCCATGTGTGGACCTGCATCTTCTTGTGGTCCACCGAATTACCCTGTAACACCCCCTTTTCTTTCAGGTCACATTCACTGGTTATGCAGTTCCTCTTTGTGTTCCATATAATCTGGTTTCTGTGAACTCCAGCCTTTTCTGCTTATTCCTCCTATTTTTGATCTTCTGTGAACAGAGAGAGCCGAGTCCTTGTATCATGAGCAGGGATGGATCGGGACCACAGTGTAAGGGGGGGATTAATACAGTGGACCTGTGGAACTCACTACCATAAGATCACAAGCTAAACATGATCGCAAGCTAAACATGAGCCTGCAGTGTGATGTTGCTGTGAAGAAAGCTAATGCAATCTCAGGATGCATCAACAGAAGCATTGTGTCCAGATCATGGGAGGTGGTAGTCCTGCTCTATTTGGCTATGGTCAGGCCTCACCTGGAGTACTGTGTCCAGTTTGGGGCACCACACTTTAGGAAGGATGTTGACAAGCTTGAGCATGTCCAGAAGAGGGAGACCAGGATGGTGAGAGGGCTGGAATCCAAGTCTTATGAGGAAAGGCTGAAAGAGTTGGGTCTGTTTAGCCTGGGAAAGAGAAGGCTTAGAGGGAACATGATTGCAGTCTTCAAAGATTTGAAGGGCTGTCATGTCGAAGATGGAGCAGATCTAATCTCTCTTGCTCCGGATTGCAAGACGAGATCTAATGGCTGGGAATTACAAGAGACTCAATACCGGCTAAATATCAGGAGAAACGTCCTAACTGTAAGAGCAGTTGAGCAGTGGAACAGACTGCCTCGGGAGGTGGTGGATGCTCCTTTGCTGGACATTTTCAAGTGGACGACCATCTTTTGGGTATGTAGGTATGTAGATCTATCTTTTGGCTATGCTGCTGCAGAGTGCAGGGGGTTGGACTAGATGACCTGCAAGGTCCCTTCCATCTCTAGCATTCTATGATTCTATGGACAGAATGGAGTGGGTGCAGAGGAGAGCGATGAGGATGATGGGGGGCCTGGAGACCAAGCCCTAGGAGGAAAGGCTGAGAGACTTGGGAATGTTGAGTCTGGAGAAGAGGAGGCTGAAGGGGGGGACATGATTGCTCTCTTGAAGTCTTTGAAGGGCTGTCACTTAGAGGAGGACAAGGAGCTGTTCCTGGTGGCAGCAGAGGCTAGGACTCGCAAGAATGGGTTTGAATTAAGGGCAGGAAGGTACCGGCTGAATTTTAGGATTTTTTTTTAACAATAAGTATCATTTGGCAGTGGAATCAGGTGCCTAGGGAGGTGGTGAGCTCCAGTTCACTGGCAGTCTTCAAGCAGCGGCTGGACAAACACTTGTCGGGGATGCTCTAGTCTGATCCTGCATTGAGCAGGGGGTTGGACTAGATGGCCTCAATGGCCCCTTCCAACTCTGTGTGATGCTATGACTTCTGTGACCTCCAATCACTAGAAAGGGGGTTGGGACTCCTTACGGATAAATCTGTAATATGTTCCTCGCCTACGTTTGGTTCCTCATTACATTTCAAAGTACCCTTAAGCTCTATTATGATTAGCCACATTTCATATTTTGTGGATACGGCAATGAAATTTAACAATTCCCAGAGGGGTCAAAACAATTTTATAGCTGCATCGAGTAAACAAAATGCCAGACATGTAATTTCCGGGAACTTAAGATGGCTTTCTATCAAAACAGGCCACCTTGCCTGTATTTATGAACAGCTTGCAAACAACAGTGAAGTAAAACCTTTCCGAACGCCGGCGCCACAAAACGGCAGCACGAAACTTCAGACAGATCCCAAAGGTTCGTAACTGAGTGCCGGCTGAGTCACACGAGGCCATTTTGGTAAAATGTACTGAGTTTTAAAGTTTGCTCTTTGCACTTAAGTGCACCTTATAATATCTCCTGAAAGCTACATCTAGAGCACTTAGCGTATGGGCTCAAAATCTATATTCAGGGGCCTACAAGTCATTTTTTTTAAAAAATTCCTGAAGCCAAAAATTCTGTCACTATTTCCTTTGTGTGATATATGCACGCACACATAAGGGAGGCTGAGCCCCTACGAGGAAAGGCTGAGGGCCTTGGGAATGTTGAGTCTGGAGATGAGGAAACTGAGGGGGGGGACATGATGGCTCTCTTTAAATATTTGAAAGGCCGTCACTGGGAGGAGGGCAAGGAGCAGTTCCAGTTGGCAGCAGAGGAGAGGACCCGAAGCGACGGGTTTAAGTTACGTGCAGAAAGGTATCGGCTGGAGATCAGGAGAAACTTTTTCACAGTCAGAGTGGTTCAAATATGGAGTCAGCTGCCTAGGGAGGTGGTGAGCTCCCCTTCCATATGCTTATCTAATTCCCTCTTGAAACTGTCCAGCTTTCAAGGAGGGGCTGGATGAATATTTGTCAGGAATGCTTTAGGCTGGTCCTGCATTGGGCAGGGGTGGACTAGATGGTCTGTATGGTTCCTTCCAACTTTATGATTGTAAGAACATAACAGAAGCCAATGTTGGATCAGGCCAATGGCCCATCCAATCCAACACCATCCAGTCCAACACAGTACACACACACACACACAAATAGAGGTTATATCTATTTTGAAGATCAAGGATATGATCGACAGAGGGATCTCTCTTCAACACCCCTGCACCCCCAGAAAGCAAAAAGGCAAATTGTTTCACAGTAGAATTGCCAAGTACCTCCTGGAAGTGAGGTGGGGGGCTTACTCACAGTGGGAGGAGGCTAAGGCCAGAGTCCCTAGCAACGTCCCCTCCAGAGTGCACCAGAAGTGACATCATTTGTTGGCAGGCAATGCAAGGGTGCTTTGTTATTTGAGCCATAGAGTTTTGCCCAAATACCAAAGCATCACAAGAGACATGATGACGTCCCTTCTGGCGCATGTCACTTCTGATGCATGCTGGGAGTGACATTGCCATGATGCCATAGAAGAAGAAGAGGAGGAGGAGATTGGATTTATACCCCACCCTTCACTACCCAAGGGAGTCTCAGAGCGGCTTACAAACTCCTTTCCCTTCCTCTCCCCACAAGAGGCACCCTGCGAGGTAGAAGAAGAAGAGGAGATTGGATTTATACCCCGCCCTTCACTACCCAAAGGAGTCTCAGAGGGGCTTACAAACTCCTTTCCATTCCCCTCCCCACAACAGACACCCTGCGAGGTAGAAGAAGAAGAGGAGATTGGATTTATACCCCGTCCTTCACTACCCAAAGGAGTCTCAGAGCGGCTTACAAACTCCCTTCCCTTCCCCTCCCCACAACAGACACCCTGTGAGGTAGAAGAAGAAGAGGAGATTGGATTTATACCCCGTCCTTCACTACCCAAGTGAGTCTCAGAGCGGCTTACAAACTCCCTTCCCTTCCCCTCCCCACAACAGACACCCTGTGAGGTAGAAGAAGAAGAAAGAGATTGGATTTATACCCTGCCCTTCACTACCCAAAGGAGTCTCAGAGTGGCTTACAAACTCCTTTCCCTTCCCCTCCCCACAACAGACACCCTGTGAGGTAGGTGGGGGCTGAGAGAGACTCTGATAGAAACTGCTCTTTTTTTCAAGAACAGCTCTGACAGAACTATGAGCTTGCCCAAGGCCATCCAGCAGCTGCAAGTGCAGGAGTGGGGAATCAAACCCGGTTCTCCCAAATTAGAGTCTGCACACTTCACCGCTACACCAAACTGGCTCTTTCTGCTGTCGGCAAGTCCTCCCACCGGTAAGCTGGTTGGTGGTAGGCAAAGGGCCTAGAGGTGGGGATCCTTCTCCCCCAGGGGAGGGCTGGCTACTGTATTTCACAGTGAGGTACTTTGCATGACGTTTCTTTGACTCAAATACCTTAATGGTGTGTGTTTGTGCATGTGTGTGATATTTTTAAATGATTCCTGTGATGAATTGAGAAGATTTGGGGATTTTGGTTTTATAGCCTCTCCCCACCTTAGATTTTGACTCACAGAGTACTGTGAGAAATGCCTTGACAACTTCCCTGCTAGTACATAAGAACATAAGAGAAGCCAATGTTGGATCAGGCCAATGGCCCATCCAGTCCAACACTCTGTGTCGCACAGTGGTCAAAAATACCAGGGGCCATCAGGAGGTCCAGCAGTGGGGCCAGGGCACTAGAAGCCCTCCCACTGCTGCCCCCTCCAGCACCAAGGATAGAGTGCATCACCTGCCCCAGACTGAGAGTTCCCATCTATACCCTGTGGCTAATAGCCACTGATGGACCTCTGCTCCATATGTTTATCTCATTCCTTCTTGAAACTGTTCATGCTTGTAGCTGCCACCACCTCCTGTGGCAGTGAATTCCATGTGTTCATCACTCTTTGGGTGAAGAAGGACTTCCTTTTACTTGTCTTGCAGACGGAGCTTAGTTCCTGTGTTGTCCTGGGCGGTGCAGTCACATACCTTGAAGTGGTATAAGGCCATAGACACCAATGTCCAAAGCAGCCATTTTTATCCAGGGAACGGATCTCTTTGTCTGGAGACCAGTTGCAATCCCCGAGAGACCTCCAGCTACCAGCTGGAGGTTAGCAACCCTAAATATTGGGGAGGGGGCATTGACTCGCACTTCACAGGGGGATGGTTCCTCTCGCAGGGTTCTTTTTATAGCAGGAACTCCTCTGCATATTAGGAGACACACCCCTAATGTAGCCAATCCTCCGAGAGCTTGCAGTTGCCCCTGTAAGAAGAGCTCTGTAAGCTCTTGGGGGATTGGCTACATTAGGGGATGTGTTGCCTAATATGCAAAGGAGTTCCTGCCACAAAAAGAGCCCAGTATCCTCTGCACTTTTATGGCTTTGATCTTTGTTAAAGGGAAACCAAAGCTCTGGAGGATTCGGCTACTGATCTTTCAAATATGGAAATACATCCATATAGGGTTTCCAGTTCTTATGTGGCTGCCACCAGGGGTGATGGTGGTGGTTCTTTCTTCTTCAGTGGGAGATCTTCGGAAGTGACATCATCATGCAGGGCACATTGTGAGCAGGGCCACTATCATTTTGGGGGAAAACCATCGAGTTTTTCCTTGAATGATAGAGCGTCCTCCCACAACTTGCCCTGTGCCATGATGTCACCTCTGGGTGATGTCATCATGCTGGGCGTGGCCCAAATGCAGCACTTGGGGTGGTGGTGTTCCCCCCGCCAGCTGGATCTGGGCTGGTGGATCAGGGGCCATAAAAGTGGGCAAACCCCAGATCCCCTTGGGGGAATGGCAGGCCTACATCCGTAAATTGAACAGTTGGAACAGAACACTGTGGTGAATAGGGTTGGGCTGTGGAGGCTCTGTCCAGTCATTCCTTAAAACATTTAGAGAGATGTTTGTACCTTCCCCCATTTTGAGGAGTGTGGCTCACCTTCCGTTCAAATGGACATTTTGGCTGTGGTCACACAGCAAGCCTACCATGATTTGTTCCTGCTGTAGGTTTGATCGGGGATATTTTTAAGCAGGTTCAGATGATCACACATCCCTTGCTCAACCGCTTTCTTTGTGCAGCAATGCTCCAGGCACTGTCCAGACAGCCGTGCTGCCCAAGTGGCAGTGCGGAACAATTTTTTTAAAAAAATATTTCTGCATGTGCAAATGCACATGCACACAATGGTGAAAATCGGGGGAAAAACCTACCAGAAGAAGGATGTTCAGAGTCGACCTGATCACAATCATTGTGAGAGATGGCTGTCCTGATAGGCAAATCATGGATTCAAAGCATAAGTACCCGGAAAGTAGTTGATTTTCCCGGTGTCGGAAAACTCGCTAGGGAACCGGGAGGATCATGCGAGTGAGCCCGCTTCAGTGTGGGAGATGGATGTGGGCGTCTGGTCAGCAGTTTTAAATGCGAGAGGGAACAGAGGTGAAACCTAATCAAAATGGCTGTGTGACCACAGCCTTTGCCTGTTAGGGACTTCCAAATTCAGGCTCCGGATGAAAAGAAGCGGTGATTCGATCACTTAGAACAATGCATGTATTAATAATCTGCTTCAAAGGTTGGTCTTGAAGACCGGCCAGTCGTTCCAACACAAGATAAACCACAAATTTATAAAGTCAGTGCTATTCTTTCATCCTTTCCAGTTTAATTACAAAATTAGAAATATATGGATATTTCTTTCACTAACTGTCCATGCCAAGGAGCTATAGCTGAAATGTGTCCATTTCATTTAACGGACTGCAGGCCGTGTCTCCCTGTACGTTTTAATGTCGCCATTATCTCTTCATTAATTTGAATGCTGTACCGCTGGTCACATTGTTGATCACTAATAATTGGCTTACAGACGGATTTGAAGGGTAAAGTCCCATTAAATATCACTTCAGGACAGATATATCACTTCGACTCATGTCTGATGCACAGAAGCTCATAGCCTGAATCTCCTGTTTGACTCTATGGTGCTACTGGACCCAAAATCTAACTGTTTAGAATTGATTCATAACAAGACACCTATAGAAGATCTGTGCCGGCTGTGGGAAGAGAGAGTCGACGGTAGCCATCACGAACTCTATAATAGCACTTATCTAATCAAATCTAGCACTTATTATGGAATTGTAATTTTTAAATACTGTTTTAAATGTTTTACTGTATTATTTAAATGTTCCCTGTTGATTTTATGTAAGGTGGCCTTGGGCTGGGAGGGCAGAGTATAAATTTGAATGAATGAATGAATGAATGAATGAATGAATGAATGAATGAATGAATGAATGAAGCCAATGCTGGATCAGGCCACTGGGAACAAAAAAAAGGGGGGGAACAAACTTAACCCTGAAATCTAGGATCAAGGACCTAAAGAGGTAAGTCGCAGAGAGTAGAGGGCCAACAATGAAAACTTAACGTATATAATATAAAAAGGACACATTTATTAGCAAAGAATTAAAAGAAAACATATAAGAATTGCAAGAAAAGATACAATGTGAAGTGGTTAAAAAAAACAAAATATTTAGGAATTGAGTTGACAATGAAAAACATAGATCTTTTTAAGAATAATTATGAAAAGATCTGGAGTAAAATTCAACAGGATATAAAAAAATGGGACACTTTGAATTTGTCATTATTGGGAAGAACATCGGTAGTCAAGATAAATGTTTTACCTCGTTTGATGTTTTTATTTCAGACTATTCCGATAGTAAAAAAGTGCAAGGTGCAAGGAATTTATGGCAGAAAGAAATATCAAAATTTGTGTGGGCAGGAAGGAAACCGAGGATTAAAATGAAGATTCTATGTGATGCAAAGGAAAGAGGAGGATTTCAATTACCTAATTTTAGACTGTATCATGATGTGATGCACCTATCATGGTTAGAACAATGGATTAATTTAGATAATAGAAAAATGTTGGCGCTGGAAGGACATGATCGTAAATTTGGCTGGCACGTCTATTTATGGTATGAAAAATCTAAAATGGATATTTTTTTAAAATACCATTTTATAAGAAGATCACTGTTCGTGACTTGGATGAGGTATAAAAGATTTTTTTTTGAAGCAAGACCATTATGGATAGTACCAGCAGAAGTAATTAAACCACTTTCAAGGCATAAAGGTGAAGATTGGATACCTTATAGAGACATCTTAAAGGTAGAATGGAGTAGTTTCATGATGAGAGCTAGAGAGGAACTGGATTTTGAATATGATTGGTTTAAATTATAGACAGATTTATGACTTATTTAAGACTGATAAAAAGAGGTATGGTTTCAGGAGGGAAAATAATGAAATTGAAGGTGAAAGGGAAAAAAGTGATTTCAAAAATTTATAAGGTTTTGCTAAAATGGTATACAGAAGATGAAATGGTAAAAGAACAAATGATAAAATGGGCTATAAATATAAATAAATAACTATGTCATTGTGGGATTGTTTGTGGAAAAAGTCAGTGAAAATTTCAACCTGTGTTAATGTGAAAGAAAATTGTTAGAAAATTATGTATAGATGGTATATGACACCAAAAAAAATTGCTAATATGAATGAGAACATGTCTAACAAGTGTTGGAAATGTAAAAAAAAGGAAGGCTCATTTTACCATAAGTGGTGGACTTGTGATAGAGCAGTAGCTTTTTGGACAGAGGTCCACAATGAAATACAGAAAATCCTGAAATGTACCTTGAAAAAAGAACCAGAAGTATTACTTTTAGGTCTCAAAACAGAAGAAGTGAATGTGACAAAGAGGACATTGTTATGGTATTTGATTACAACAGCTAGAATGACTTATGCTCAATTTTGGAAGCAAGAAAGAGTGCCAGAAAAATGGGATTGGATAAAGAACATGCTGTTTATGGCAGAAATGGATAAACTAACAAAGAAACTTAATGATAAAGAAGCTGAAGAATTTTTTGCAGAATGGAAGGTTTTTAAAGACTATGTTGAAATGAACTGGGATGTAAAAAATAACTTACTTTGCTTTGATAACTATTGAGAGTAGAATATAGAAAATAATGATTGAATAGTAGCCAAAAGATTACCTAAGAACTAGACAGAGAAAATGAACATGTTAGAAATGAAGATTTGAAAAAAGTTTTATGGTAAATGAAAAGTGAAGCAACAAGGGGTTAATGAAGGGGTGGGAGCATTGCTGGAAGCCACAAGAGGGGGATGGAGGGGACATTTGAAAAGGATGTATTTAAAATATTTTGAAATATGGAATATGTTATTATATCCTATTAATAATTTTTTTTCAAAAAAAAAAGAAAAAGAAAACATATAAGGGTTCAATTACACCTCATATAAAAATACCAGAATGTCAGGCACTTCAAAAAGGACAGCTAAACAACGGACTTCATGAGAAGTTAAAGTTTATTCAGCCGCAGTTCTAAAAGCGCATTAATGGTGCATTGTCAGGAATGAAAGACACAAAGAAACATTTACAGATATACCCCACTAGCTAGCCCCCCCCAAGCCCCGGCCACCAAAACTGCCTCTGAAGCAATTGCAGCGATTTAACAAACCCAGTGTGCCCAGCAAGTTTAGAACCATGCGCCCAACCCATGACCTCCCCTCGCAGGAAAAGTGGAATGAAAAGCTTCCCGTATTTCCGCTAGCAACCCTGTTCGTTGGACACCACCCCCTCCTCCTTGGCCAGGGAGGCGCGGTCGGCCTCGAACAGTTCTGATGCGAACTTCAGCTCCCACGGAGAAGTGAGGGGGGGCAGCGGCGGAGTTTTGGCGTTGCTCCGAGTCGTCACCCCCCCCAATTGCGAGGGCGTGAAAACTGAATCTCGAACCACCTCCTTCTTGCTGTCGTGTTGCGGGAGGCGTGACAGGGCGTCTGCTAGCGAGTTTGCCTTCCTTGGGAAATGGTGCAGTGTGAAGTCAAATTTAGAAAAGAAATCAGCCCACCGCAGTTGTTTCGCGTTCAAGGACTGAGGCGAGCGCAGCAACTCGAGGTTTTTGTGGTCGGTCCAAACCTCGAACGGCACCCTCGCCCCTCCAACCAGTGCCGCCAAGTGGAGAGAGCCGGTTTTATAGATCCTGCTTCCTTTTCCCATATAGACCAGTTCCGTTCAGCGTCTGTAAACTTTTTGGACACATATGCGAGGGGGTGCAATTTCCCCTCCTCCCCCTCCTGCAGAATGGCCCCGCCCATGGTGACGTCCAAGGCGTCAACATGGATTATGAATTTTCTCGCCTCGTCGGGGTGCGCCAACACAGGTTCAGATGTGAACAGCGCTTTTAACTGCTCAAACGCATGTTGGCAGTCAGCAGTCCAGTTCAGTTTGGCCCCCGGCCGTGTACTCTCCGGGCCTTTCCCCTTAGTCTTAAGTAGGTCTGTGAGGGGCAGGACCACCTGCACGAAATTCGACAGAAATGATCTGTAAAAATTAGCGAATCCGATGAACGCTTGGAGTTGCCACCGCGTTTTGGGGGCTCCCCACCCCACCACGTCTTGGACCTTTGCAGGGTCCATCTCAATGCCCTTCTGCAAGATCCGGTAGCCCAGGAACGAAATCTCTGACCGATGGAACTCGCACTTAGATAGTTTGGCAAACAGTTTGTGTTTGTGCAACGTTTTGAGAATCTCCCTAACGAGTTGCACATGGGATTTCATATCGGGGGAGTACAGCAAGATGTCATCAAGGTAAATGAGGGCCCCTTTGAACAGATATTTGTGCAACACCTCGTCAATCAAATTCATAAATACCCCAGGGGCCCCTTGCGAACCAAATGGCATCACCAAGTATTCGAACTGCCCCAGGGGTGTGTTAAAGGCAGTCTTGTATTCGTCTCCTCCCTGATGCGCACTCGGAAGTACGCATCCCGTAAATCAAGCTTGGAGAACACCTTCCCCCTGCTGCCGCTGCAAGTAGATCCTTAATCAACGACAGCGGGTAAGCATTAGTTGCGGAGACAGCATTAAGGCCACGGTAGTCCGTGCACAAGCGGAGTCCACTGTCTTTCTTCTTCCAGAACAGGACGGGAGCGGCAAACGGCAAAGAGGCTGGCTGTATAAACCACCGCACCGGGGCACTAGAGACCGGGACCACAGTCGTGGTTGTGGGCACAGTAGATGTCAGAACCTTCTCCTCTTCCGAGGTTGGGATCGGAGTGGTATCTCCCTCGTCACTCATCTCTGGGAGAGAAGTGCGGTGTAGAACCAATCCTGATCGAAGATGATTCCTGACAATCTGTCAGGCACTTCAAAAAGGACAGCTAAACAACGGACTTCATGAGAAGTTAAAGTTTATTCAGCCGCAGTTCTAAAAGCGCATTAATGGTGCATTGTCAGGAATGAAAGACGCAAAGAAACATTTACAGATATACCCCACTAGCTAGCCCCCCCCCTAAGCATTCTACCAATGACTACATAGCCCGCGTGCGGGAAAAGGTGCGAGAGTTTGTTCGAGCCATAAAGAGTGCAGCTGCCCATACCGGAGAAACCCGACCCGTATGACAGGTCCATTTGGTCAGATAGGAGATGGCCCAGGCTGATGAACACCCTGTTGCCCTGGCAACCACCCCACTTCCTCCCTTCATGCCTAAAAGGTTACAGATCATCTCATCCTCCTTCCTCCCTCACCTCTTATGGCAGGATCACCTGACACAGAATCATACACATAAGGGCCAATGGACTTGACCTGATGCCTTTTGGCTTGTTTAGGCCTTGTTTATACTTTTATTCTGTGCCTAGTGGTTTCACTTTGGAAATAAGTCAATATTTTTAGTAGATTATAGGCATTGTTTATTTATTCACTTTATTGTATGTATTTAAGTTCACTTTTTTTTTTTTTTTTACAGCAATTCTTTTCTGGTCCATTTTGTATCCATGTTGTACAATTGTATTGTATTATGGTATAAGCCAATTTGTTCCTCATTGTGTTTGACTTCTGAAGAAGACCTAAACAGGCCGAAACATGTCAGGTCAAGTCCATTGACGCTTGTGTGTATGATTTTGGTATTTTTATGAGGTGTAATTGGGCCTATATATATATAAATATAAATTCTTTGCTAATATTATATATATATATATATAATATACATTATAGGAGCTGTGGTGGCTCAAGTGGTTAAGACGCTGAACTGCAGGCTGTGGAAGGTCAGTAGTTCAGCAGTTCAAGTCCCGTGAGTGCCGCATGACGGGGTGAGCTCCCGTCTCTAGTTCCAGCTCCTGCCAACCTAGCAGTTTGAAAGCAAGAAATTGCAAGTAGATAAATAGGTACCACTTCAGTGGGAAGGTAACAGCGTTCCGTGCACCTTGGTGTTTAGTCATGCCAGCCACATGACCACAGAAATGTCTTCGGACAGCGCTGGCTCTTCAGCTTTGAAACGGAGATGAGCACCGCAACCCTAGAGTCAGATTCGACTGGCTTTCGAGCAAGGGAACCTTTACCTTTACTAATATACATTATATAATATACTATACACACACACACAAACACAGTAGCAGTAAAGCCTATTGTAAAAGCAATACAACAAGCTCTAGATGTCATCCCCTCCCACCTCCGCCACACTGAGAGCTGTTTACTTGGTGGGTTTTTTTTTCCATTGTGGAAAGTGTTGCCTCAGCAAACTTGCCTTGGAGAACATAAGAACATAAGAGAAGCCAATGTTGAATCAGGCCAATAGCCCATCTAGTCCAACACTCTGTCACACAGCGGCCAAAATATACCAGGTGCCATCAGGAGGTCCAGCAGTGGGGCCGGACACTAGAAGCCCTCCCACTGCTGCCCCCTCCAGCACCAAGAATAGAGTGCATCACCTGCCCCAGACTGAGAATTCCCATCTATACCCTGTGGCTAATAGCCACTGATGGACTTCTGCTCCTTATGTTTATCTAATTCCCTCTTAAAAGTCTCCATGCTTGTAGCTGCCACCACCTCCTGTGGCAGTGAATTCCATATGTTAATCACTCTTTGGGTGAAGAAGGACTTCCTTTTATCTGTTCTAACCCGACTGCTCAGCAATTTCATGGAGTGCCCACGAGTTCCTGTATTGTGAGAAAGGGAGAAAAGGACTTCTTTCTCAACCTGCTCAATCCCATTCATAATCTTATAAACCTCGATCATGTCACCCCTCAGCCGTCGTTTCTCCAAGCTAAAGAGCCCCAAGCATTTTAACCTTTCTTCATAGGGAAGATGTTCCAACCCTTTTATCATTCTAGTTGCCCTTCTCTGCACTTTTTCCAATGCTATAATATCCTTTTTGAGATGTGGCAACCAGAACTGTACACAGTATTCCAAATGAGGTCGCACCACCGATTTATACAGGGGCATGATGATACTGGCTGATTTGTTTTCAATTCCCTTCCTAATAATCCCCAGCATAGTGTTGGCCTTCTTTATTGCAGCTACACACTGTCTAGACATTTTCATTGAGTTATCTACTACGACTCCAAGATCTCTCTCTTGGAGGCTAAAGACGGTGGGTTTTGTCCCCTGAGGGAATCAATCATCATCTGGCAAGGGGAGCAAAGACAGTAGCTGTGTTCACCAGAGCAAAGTAACCATCTTCTGAGGAAAGTTGTGGCAGACGCCACCGCTGTGGGCAGGACTCAGGCAATGCAGCTAGTGGATAGGGACAGCTTCTGGATGACACATCACGGAGACAACTGATTTAGAGGCATGTGGAATGTTCAGAAAGTGCCACCCCACTACTCAATTATATACACATTAAGTTTTTAATTCTTGACCCTTCTACTCTCTTAGACTTACCTCTTTGGGTTCTGGGTCAGGCCGGTGGCCCAACCAGTCCATACATATTATTCGATGGAATAACATGTATGGTTGAAGGCCAGGATCTGCAGACCTGCTAAGAAAGGATCAACCTGGATACGGCTCTGAGGAAACAGAACATGAAATGCCTCATCGA
>JAPDNY010000007.1:4463341-4475488 GCA_029375565.1 Gekko gecko
AACTAGAATGATCCAGAACTAAAATGATCATAGGGAACACTTTCCCTATGAAGAAAGGTTAAAGCACTTGGGGATCTTTAGGTAGGAGAAATGATGACTGAAGGGTGACATGATCGAGGTTGACAAGATTATGCATGTGATAGAGCAGGTCGAGAAAGAGGTCATTTTCTCCCTTTCACTCAGTTCGAGAACTCGTGAGCACTCCATGAAGTTGCTGAGCAATCAGGTTAGAATGGATAAAAGGAAGTCCTTCTTCACCCGAAGACTGATCAACACATGGAATTCACTGCCACAAGAGGTGGTGGCAACGACAAGCATGGATGACTTCAAGTGGGAATTGGAGAAACATCTGGAGCAGAAGTCCATCAGTGGCTATTAGCCACAAGGTATAGAAAGGGAAATCAAGGGAACGTTCCATGCAAAGCTGGCCATGATAAAGGACAAAAACGGTAGGGACCTAACAGAAGCAGAAGAGATTAGGAAAAGATGGCAAGAATACACAGAAGAACTATACAAGAAGGACCTCAATGTCCTTGACAACCACGATGGTATAATCACTGACCTAGAGCCAGACATCCTGGAAAGCGAAGTTAAATGGGCCTTAGAAAGCATTACTAACAACAAAGCTAGTGGAGGTGATGGTATCCCAGCTGAGTTATTCAAAGTCTTAAAAGAAGATGCTGTTAAAGTGCTGCACTCAATTTGCCAACAAATTTGGAAAACACAACAGTGGCCACAGGATTGGAAAAGGTCAGTTTACATTCCAATCCCAAAGAAGGGCAACGTCAAAGAATGTTCAAACTATCGCACAATTGCACTCATTTCACACGCTAGCAAGGTCATGCTCAAAATCCTACAAGCTAGGCTCCAACAGTACGTGGATAGAGAACTGCCAGAAGTACAAGCTGGGTTTCGAAGAGGTAGAGGAACTAGAGATCAAATTGCCAACATTCGCTGGATTATGGAGAAAACAAGAGAGTACCAGAAAAACATCTACTTCTGCTTCATTGACTATGCTAAAGCCTTTGATTGTGTGGATCACAATAAATTATGGCAGGTTCTTAAAGAGATGGGAGTACCAGACCACCTCACCTGTCTCCTGAGAAACCTGTATAAGGGTCAAGAAGCAACAGTTAGAACCGGATATGGAACAACTGATTGGTTTAGCATAGGAAAAGGAGTACGACAAGGATGTATATTGTCACCTTGCTTATTTAATTTATATGCAGAGTACATCATGCGAAATGCTGGCCTGGATGAATCACAAGCTGGAGTTAAGATTGCTGGGGAAAAGATCAATAACCTCAGATATGCAGACGATACCACTCTGATGGCAGAAAGTGAGGAGGACCTAAAGAGCCTCTTGCTCAGGGTGAAAGAGGAGAGTGCAAAAGTGGGCTTGAAGCTCAACATCAAAAAAACTAAGATCATGGCATCTGGCCCCATCACTCCTTGGCAAATAGAAGGGGAAGTCGTAGAAGTAGTGACAGACTTCACGTTCCTAGGATCCCAGATCACTGCAGATGGTGACTGCAGCCATGAAATTAAAAGACGCCTGCTCCTTGGGAGGAAAGCGATGGCAAACCTAAACAGCATGATAAAAAGCAGAGACATCACCTTGCCAACAAAAGTCCGCATGGTCAAAGCAATGGTATTTCCTGTAGTAATGTATGGCTGCGAGAGTTGGACTATAAGGAAGGCTGAGCGCCGAAGAATAGATTCTTTTGAACTGTGGTGCTGGAGAAGACTCTTGAGAGTCCCTTGGACTGCAAGGAGATCAAATCAGTCAATCCTAAAAGAAATCAACCCTGACTGTTCCCTTGAAGGCCAGATCCTGAAGCTGAAGCTCAAATACTTTGGCCACCAAATGAGAAGGGAGCATTCACTGGAGAAGACCCTGATGCTGGGAAAGATTGAAGGTCAAAGAAGAAGGGGACGGCAAAGGATGAGATGGTTAGACAGTGTCATCGATGCAACGAACATGAAATTGAGCAGACTTCAGCGGACAGCGGAAGACAGGAGGGCCTGGCGTAATCTGGTCCATGGGGTCGCGAAGAGTCGGACTCGACTGTGCGACTGAACAACAACAACAACATAGAAAGGGACTCTCAGTCTGGGGCAGGTGATGCCCTGCATTCTTGGTGCATGGTGGTGGTGGGTCAACAGTGGGAGGGCTTCTATTGTCCTAGTCCCACTGCTGGACCTCCTGATGGCACCTGGTATTGTTGGCCTCTGTGTGACAGAGTGTTGGACTGGATGGGCCATTGGCCTGATCCAACATTGGCTTCTCTTATGTTCTTATAAGAAGGAATTGAATAAGCATACGGAGCAGAGGTCCATCAGTGGCTATTAGCCACAAGGTATAGATAGGAACTCTCAGTCTGGGGCAAGTGATGCTCTGTATTCTTGGTGCTTGGTGGGGGGGGGCAATAGTGGGAGGGCTTCTAGTGTCCTGGCCCCACTGGTGGACCTCCTGATGGCACCTGGTATTTCTGGCCACTGTGTGACAGAGTGTTGAACTAAATGGGCCATTGGCCTGATCCAACATTGGCTTCTCTTATGTTCTTATGTTCTAATGGTCACCTGGAGACCAGCCACAATTCCAAGAGATCTCCATCCACCACCTGGAAGCTGGCAACCCTGGCAGCACTGACCAGGGTTGACTCAAAATCTGGCATTCTCATACTAGATAGGGGTATCAGGCCAGGGCGCACAGAATCTGCCACCTAGTTTTTCAGACATGGAGAATTCATCTACATCACACTGGCTAATTCTGTCATCTGGCCAGGTTGCCAGTCAATTCTACTTTCCCAATTTCAGATTTGGTGACAAGTAGCATTTTCAGGCACGGTAAAATGTTGACAGACTGACATCCCGTCACTGTGCAGCTGTTCCCACAGCTGTATAAATGCATATTCTCCAGCCACATTAACACCATTAATGAGTCCTCCCCCCCACCCGCCCAAGCCCTCAGCCTCCTGAAGTACCTTGTCGCTTGTTATGGATCTCTCCCTTCCTTCTGTGTGTTCCTGTTTATCTCAACTGTGCTCAACATGGGAGTGAGCAGTCATAAGAACAAGAGAGAAGCCATGTTGGATTAGGCCAATGACCCACCCAGTCCAACACTTTGTGTCACACTGTGGCCAAGGCCCAGGGGCCATCAGGAGGTCAACAGGGAGAACCCCAGAAGCCTTCCCATTCCCCCCCCAAGCACCAAGGATACAGAGCATCACTGACCCAGACATCGTGTTCCAGCTATAAAAAGGTAAAGGTTTCCCTTGCTCAAAAGCCAGTCGAATCCGACCCCAGGGGGTGGTGCTAATCTCTGTTTCCGAACTGAAGAGCCAGTACTGTCTGAAGATGTTTCTGTGGTCATGTGGCCAGCCTGACTAAATGCTGAGGCACACGGAACGCTGTTACCTTCCCACCGAAGCAGTACCTATATCTACTTGCAATTTCTTACTTTTGAACTGCTAGGCTGGCAGGAGCTGGGGCCAGAGACGGGAGCTCACTCTGTCCTGTAGCACTCGGGTCTCGAACTGCCGAGCTACAGACCTTCCAGTCCTGCAGCTCAGCGTCTTAACCTCTGAGTCATCGCGGCCCCGTCCAATCTATACCTCGTGGCTAATAGCCACTGATGGACCTCTGCTCCATACGTTTACCCAACCCCCTCTTGGATCTGTCTATGCCTGTAGCTGCCACCACTTCCTGTGGCAGTGAATTCCGGGTGTTCATCACTCTTTCAGTCAAGGTACATAAAGAGAGCGCGCCCCTCCTATCGGAGTAGAGAGGGGGGATGAGACTGAAGCGCCCTTTTTGAACACAACCTGCTCTAGCGGTCCTCAACCATTTTCGAAACGGCAGGCATTTTTGGAATTCTGAAACGAAGTGGTGGCCTTTCTAAAAGACTTGGGAGGTACCAGGAAAGGTGCCAGAGAGTACCATAGGACCCACCGGCACCCCGCGGGGGACCCCGCGGGGGACCCCTGCTCTAGTCTCTGTCTTGTGCATGCTGATGGACAAACATTTCTCTCTGTGCAAGACAGAGGACTAGTGGGGCAAGGAAGGTCAGTGGCAGAGAAGTTCTCTAAGCAGAGCAGTACATATAAGAAAGGGAGGGTTGCGATGGAACCATAGAATCACACAGTCTGTGTGACACAGAGTTGGAAGGGGCTCTGCAGGCCATCTAGTCTAACCCCCTGCTCAATGCAGGATCAGCATACAGCATCCCTGACAAATGTTTGTTCGAACGCTGCTTCAAGACGACCAGGGAGGGGGAGCTCACTGAACTGGCAGGAAGTATTCAGAACAGCACAGAAAACTGGCATTCAGGATGGACCAAAAGGAAATACTTCTTTACATAGCAAGTGACTGAAATGTGGAATTCACAGCTAGAGGATGTAGTGATTGACCACAGGCGTGAACAGCTGTAAAAGGGGAGCGGGCTAGATTCATGAAGTCTGTCAATGACTACTAGCCATGGTGACTGAGGGGAACCTCCACATTCAAAGGCGGTCAACCCCCAGATCCCAGTTCCAGAGGGGCTACATGAGGGGAAGGCCTCGCTCTCTAAGCCCTATTGTTGGCCCGTCAGAGGAAATGGTTGGCCACTGTGTGCGACAGGAAGCTGGACTGGATGGACCACTGGTCTGATCCAGCAGGGCTCTTCTGATGTTCTTATGGAGGCCTCGGCCTCTCTGCCCTGTTGTTGGCCCTCCAGAGGAACTGGTTGGCCACTGTGTGTGACAGGATGCTGGACTAGATGGACTATTGATCTGATCCAGCAGGGCTCTTCTTATGCTCTCATCAGGGGAGGGCCTTGGCCTCTATGTTATGTTGTTGGCCCTCCAGAGGAACTGGTTGGCAACTGTGTGAGACAGGAAGCTGAACTAGATGGACCAGTGGTCTGATCCAGCAGGGCTCTTCTGATGTTCTTCTCAGGGGAAGGCTTCAGTCTCTCTGCCCTGTTGTTGGCCCTCCAGAGGAACTGGTTGGCCACTGTGTGAGACAGGAAGCTGGACCAGAAGGACCAGAGGCCTGATCCAGCAGGGCTCTTCTGATGTTCTTGTGAAGGCCTCAGCAGTGCCCTGTTGCTGGCCCTCCAGAGGAACTGGTTGGCCATTGTGTGAGACAGGAAGCTAGACTAGAAGGACCACAGGTCTGATCCAGCAGGGCTCTTCTGATATTCTTATGAGTCCTCAGGTATGCTGAGGGTCCAATGGGAAGCTTCCAGAGGCTAGAGATGGCTTCTAGGATGCTAACTCCTTATTCCGTCTGTATTTTTCATGCTCATTTCAATATGGAGTTTAAAAGGAGTGGTAAGATCTAATTATGCTTGAACACCCACCAGTTTGTTTGTTTGTTTTAAACATTTATTAGCTGCATTTCAATCTTATAGAAGCTCAAGGCGACTTACAATGGAAATAACAATAAAATACAGTAGAATACATTAAAAAAACACTAGTCAGTCAATAAGACAGATAAAACGCATATATACACACACACACATCCGTCCCCAAACACTAGTCAAAATCGATAGTTTAAAACTGCTGGTGGGCAGAAGAACTAAACAAATGTCATCGTAAATAAAACTGGCCCTTTTCAAATGGCCTTCGTATTCTGTTTTAGTAACTGGTTGCTAATGTGTTTGTTTTCCACCCTGTCATTTCAGACAGACCCGTTTTCATAACTGGTTATTAGCAGCAGGGCTATTTTGGGGCAGGAACGCACAGGAACAGAGTTCCGACCCAGCCCTGGGGGGGCGGCAGCAAGCCCGAGCGGAGTGGCAGCCCCAAAGCTCCTCCGGACCCAGCAGGCACTGGCTGGCGCTGGGTGCTTTCTCGCCACCCTTTTGGCTCTGAAGTGGTGGGTAGGATGGCATGGGTTGGAGCTAGGCCCCCTGGCTCCACAGCTGCCCACCCTTCTTGCCCTCAAAAGGGAAAGAGGTTTAATTGAAAAGGGCAGGGAGGAGTAGGTGACAGAGGGCCCAGGCAGCCGGGGGGGGTAGGGGTAGGGGGAGGTGTGTTTGGGTAGTTTCTTTAAAGCGGCGCTCCAGAATAAGTAGCCCCCTTTGTGTCCCCAGTCCTTGGAGTCCAGACCCAGTCGGGCTCTCTCTTGCCCCCGCCTCCCTCACCTACACCACTGGGCTAAGCGGGAGCCATCTCTGCATAGCTGACTTTGCAAGGCTGCTGCCAGGATTAAACGGAGGAAGGGGAAACAGCAGGGAACTCGCCTAGTGTGCAAAAACCCTCAGGCCAGCCCTGGTGGGAGGTGGGGGCAGGCTAATCAAGCCACCTCTCCGAAAGACCTCCAAGCCCCCAGTAGGGGTTGCCAGAAGTCAACCATGACTTCCAGGTAGCACACAAAACACACGCACACACACACAAAATTATAAGAAAACAAACAGAAAACAACAACTAACACCCGGTTTAGAAAGGTAATATGGAAAAGGACACTGTCTCGACATTGGTGTCATCCTTACCTTTCACGGAAAAGTGCATCAGGTTCGTTTCCCTTGCGTTCCTCTTAGGGATGTAGAATGTACTCCAAACAGAGAGTAGATGGAATTGTGTTTGGGAACGGAGTGGTTGAACCCTTTTCAAATGCCAGACCCTGGCCCTTTCTCTGTTTTAAAGGAAGAACTTTGAATCTTTTTCAGCAGGCTGGCATGATCTGTCCTCACTTGCATCAGAATGCCCGTTCTGGTTTTTTGTTAGCAAAATGTCCTTGAGTGAATCTTTTATCTCCCAGATAAAACTCGGGGAAAGGTGGGGTATATTAGAGTTTTGAAAACTCCCCTAACAACCACCCTCCAATCCCGTTCCATTCTACTATGGTTCTAATCTCTCTCTCTCTCTCTTTTTATAAACAACCTCTTGAACTTTCCAGTTTTGCATATCTGGTGGAATTATAGCTCATTGTCTTGATCACTGGTCGCAAGGAAGATGCTGATCATTTGGAGAGCTGTTTGGAGTGCATTTATTAATCATCCACACACTTGAGCTATTTGACAAGATGCCTGGGCACCCCAAAATGCCCTGCAGTGAGGGAGGATGGAAACTGGGAAGTTATTTCCCCCAAAGATCTAAAGCTGAGGTTTGGAGCATGTGCTCCAGTTAAGCCTAACCAATGCCTCTCCATCTCAAAATTCAGTTCTACTTGATCACTGTCCCCAACAGTTCAGCTTGATTGAGGGGACAGAACACCTTCCCTGTGAAGAAAGGGCAAAGAGTTTAGGGCTCTTAAGCTTGGAGAAATGATGATTGAGGAGAGGTTTACAAAATTATGCATGGGATAGAGAAGATAAGAACATAAGAGAAGCCAATGTTGGATCAGGCCAAAGGCCCATCCAGTCAAACACTCTGTGTCACACAGTGGCCAAAAATGCCAACAGGAGGTCCAGCAGCGGGGCCAGAACTCCAGAAGCCCTCCCACTGTTGACCTCAGCCCCCCCCGAGCACCAAGAATACAGAGCATCACTTGCCCCAGACTGAGAGTTCCTATCTATACCTTGTGGCTAATAGCCACTGATGGACCTCTGCTCCAGATGCTTATCCAATCCCCACTTGAAGCCGCCCATGCTTGTAACCACCTCCCGTGGCAGTGAATTCCATATGTTGATCACTTTTGGGGTGAGGAAGGACTTTCTTTTATATGTTCTAACCTGACTGCTCAGCAATTTCATGGAGTGCCCATGAGTTCTTGTATTGTGGCAAAGGGAGAAAAGTACTTCCTTCTGTACCTGCTCTATCCCATGCATAATCTTATAAACCTCGATCATGTCGCCCCTCAGCCATCCTTTCTCCAAGCTAAAGAGCCCTAAGTGTTTTAACCTTTCTTCATAGGGAAAGTGTTCCAACCTTTTTATCATTCTAGTTGCCCTTCTCTGCACTTTTTCCAGTGCTATAATATGCTTTTTGAGGTGTGGTGACCAGAACTGTACACAGTACTTCAAATGAGGTCGCACCATCGATTTATACAGGGGCATGATGATATTGGCTGATTTATTTCTCCCTTTCTCACAAGACAAGAACTCGTGGGCACTCCATTGGTGAGCAGTCGGGTTAGAACATATAAAAGGAAGTCCTTCTTCACCCAAAGAGTAATTAACATATGGAATTCACTGCCACTGCTACAATCATGGGCGGCTTCGAGAGGGAATTGAATAAGCATATGGAATAGAGGTCCATCAGTGGCTATTAGCCACACTGTTTAGATGGAACAATGTCTGGGGCAATGGTGTTCTGTATTCTTGGTGCTTGGGGAAGCACAGTGGGAGGGCTTCTGGGGTTCTGGCCCCACTGGTGGACCTCCTGATGCTACCTGGGTTTTGGTCATTGTATGACACAAAGTGTCGGACTGGATGGGCCACTGGCCTGATCCAATATGGCTTCTCTTATGTTCTTATTTCTGGAGCAGTGATACACTGTAATCTTGGTGCTGGGGGGGGGGGCACAGTGGAGGGCTTCCGGAGTTCTGGCCCCACTGGTGGACCTCCTGATGCTACCTGGGGTTTGGCCACTGTCTGACACAGAGTGTTGGACTGGATGGGTCATTGGCCTGATCCAACATGGCTTCTCTTAGGTTCTTATTTCTTATAAAGCCATCAGAGGCATAGATAGAGAGTTGGGTCCTACAGATTTCCCCCACTTTTTACTGCTACAGCACAAGAATCTTTCTCCACTGTTACAAATCTCCTTGTGCTGGAGGGAAATTCTCTCCCTTGGGGAAAAATCCCATAAACTCCAGACCTTTTTTGCTCATTAGATATCATTATAATTCCCCATTCACATCTGTCTCCGATGTGACAATGTGGCACAGGCCGGTGGCCCAACCCAGAAGCTTCTTCCTGATTGGTTCAATGCATAACCCATGAGGATAGCTTCAGAGGGTAGCCATGTTGTTCTACAGTAGGACAGCTGGATTCAAGACCAGGAGCAACTTGGAGAGTGACAAGATCGGACGGGGTATGAGCTTTTGAGAATCAGATACAAAGCATCCCTTTGTCAGATACAAGTCAGAATGGATATAAGGACTGAGAGATCTCTGTTCCCACTTGTATCCAATGAAGCAAGTGTTGACTCTCAAAAGGTCACAGCCTGAAAATCTTGTTCATCTCTAAGGTTCTACTGGACTCAAAATCAAGATCTTCAGGGTATAAGCTTTCAACAGTCAAAACTCCCTTCGTTAGATACAAGGAGGAAAGGAGCTCTGACTCTCAAAAGCTTGTATCCCAAAAGTCTTGTTGGCCTCTAAGGTGCCGCTAGACTCCAGTCTATCTATACATAACTACACGGTCTTTTCTATACATCTCTAACAACACATAAGCATACTGTCTTTTCAAATTTCACCATATATAACCATTCAGAAAGCCAGTGTGGCATAGTTGTGTAGTTGTATAGAGAAGAAGAAGAATCATAGATCACAGAATCATAGAATGTTAGAGTTGGAAGGGACCTTGCAGGTCATCTAGTCCAACCCCTTGCAGGTCATCTAGTCCAACCCCCTGCACCTCTGCAGGAGCATAGCCTAATTCATAATAATAATAATAATAAGAGGAAGAGGAGGAGGAGGAGGAGGAGGAGGAGGAGGAGGAGGAGGAAGAGAAGAAGAAGAAGAAGAAGAAGAAGAAGAAGAAGAAGAAGAAGAAGAAGAAGAAGAAGAAGAAGAAGAAGAAGAGAAGGTGGAGGAGGAAGGAGGAAGGAGGAAGAAGAGGAGGAAGAAGAAGAGATTGGATTTATATCCCGTCCTTCACTCGGAGTATTAGAGTGGCTTACAACCTCCTTCCCTCCCTCTCCCTTCAACAGACACCCTGTGAGTTAGATGGGGCTGAGAGAGCTCTTTCAAGAACTGCTCATGAGAACATGAGAACATAAGAGAAGCCAATGTTGAATCAGGCCAATGGCCCATCTAGTCTAACACTCTGTCACACAGCGGCCAAAAATACCAGGTGCCATCAGAGAGAGCTCTGAGACAACTGTGGCTTGCCCAAGGTCATCCAGCTGGTTGCATGTGAAGGAGTGGGCGATCGAAACCAATTTTCCTTGGGCCAGTCCCAGTTCTCTTGGAACTGTCTCAGCCCCACCTAACTCACAAGGAGCCTGTTGTGGAGAGAGGAAAGGAAAGGCAATTGTAAGCCGCTTTGAGATTCCTTAGGGTAGAGAAAAGCGGAGTATAAAAACTAACTCCTTCTCCTCCTTCTCAGTGAGAGAGGGAGGCCCAAATTACGAACCCCTCACCCCTTTATAAACACAATTAACGGCAAGTAACATAACAAGAATCGTAGTATTCCACGGCTAGCCTTTAGCCCCATAGCAAGCGAATGATGGATAGAGACGGACGACTCCCGGGAGCAACGGGAGGAGAAGCCGTCTGCCGGAACAGTGGGGAGAAGACGTTTTATTTAAGGAAATGGCACTGAAACCGGTCCTAATAAATAACCCAGCCAAGTTGACTTAAGCACTTATAATGCCAGTGTCTGTGATAAGCAATGGAAACATTAATATCAAACGCTTCACCATAAACGAGGACGGTGGAGTTGAGGATGATGTATTGCGCCTCAGTGGTCGGTACGGTGGCATGCTTTTAAAGTGATGCTTATAATCATTATTGTTTTTGGTAACGGTAGAGGGAAGGGGGGAGAGAGAGAGAGAGAGAGAGACAGCGCGCGCAAGGAAATGTTTTTATCTACTACAAAGGAACAAGACCAGGGTATACTGATTAGCTGTCGACTTTCCGGACCTTCTCCGCACGTGAACGCACAAGAAGCTGCCTTCTATCGAATCAGACCATTGGTCCATCAAGGTCAGCCTTGTCTACTCCGACTGGCAGTGGCTCCCCAGGGTCTCAGAGAGAGGTCTTTCACATCATCTGCTGCCTAATCACCGGAGATGCCAAGGATTGAACTTGGGACCTTCTGCCTGCAAAGTCAGCGCTCTGCCACTGGGCCACAGCCCATCCCCAATACGCAGATGAAGCTGCCGTCTACTGAATCAGACCATAGTCCCATCAAGGTCAGCCTTGTCTACTCAGACTGGCAGCCGCTCCCCAGGGTCTCAGGCAGAGGTCTTTTCCAGGGCTCTTTGTAGCAGGGACTCCTTTGCATATTAGGTGACACTCTCCTACAGTGTAACCAATCCTCCAAGAGCTTACAGTCGCCCCCGTAAGAAGAGCTCTGTAAGCTCTTGGAGGATTGGCTACATTAGGGGTGTAGGGCTCTTTTTGTAGCAGGAACTCCTTTGCATATTAGGCGACAAACCGCTAATGTAGACAATCTTCCAAGAGTTTACAGTAGCCCCTGTAAGAAGAGGTCTGTAAGCTCTTGGAGGATTGGCTACATTAGGGGTGTGTCACCTAATATGCAAAAGAGTTCCCGCTACAAAAAGAGCCCTGAACACCCCTAATGTAGCCAATCCTCCAAGAGCTTACAGAGCTCTTCTTACAGGGCGACTGTAAGCTCTTGGAGGATTGGCTACATTAGGGGTGTGTTGCCTAATATGCAAAGGAGTTCCTGCTGCAAAAAGAGCCCTGGTCTTTTCACATCAATTAGTCATAAGCTCTCCAAGGGAAGTGATCTCTGTGTTCTAGACATCAATCATAATTCCAGGCAGGTGACACAAAGACATGCTGAGCAGGTCCATATCTATAGGGGGGCTTTTGGGGCCCCCGTCCCCTGTCTTAAAGGCACAGCCCCACAAGAATGTCTCCTGTAAATGCTTTTTCCAATCATAAAAAAAATTAAAGGCGTGCACTCCTTTAAGCAGGGTGTCATGATGTAGTGGACTAATTCCCACAGTGATCAAGGGGGTTGGAGTAGGTGACCCCTAGGATCCCTTCGAACTCTGTGTCAAGAAACTGGTCTCCTTTTCTGCCAAAGTGTTAACTTTCTTGACTATAGGAGTCATCACTCCCACCTGCCGGCCTGTTTTCAGAATTGCTGCCTAGGCTGGCAGAAGCGATTAACTTGCAGCAGCTGAGAACAGAAATCAAAAGTGGTCGACAGCTCGCAATTTAGAGATCTCTCCTGGTAACAGCTTTCCATTGGCTAAACGGCTTTTCTTTCTGCACTGAGAACTTCAGCCCCACCAGGAAAAAAAATGCCCCACAAGCTACAAAATCCTGGCTACGGGCCTGATGCTGAGCTGTCCC
>JAPDNY010000007.1:4475588-4494008 GCA_029375565.1 Gekko gecko
TATATATATATAAAAATAAGCTACTTGGGAAAGTGTATGTGAAATTCACAAAAAGGTCTACAAGAGATAGAATCTAGAAAGCAACAAATGGAATTGTCTTGAAAATTAAAGGAGAACAAATTAAAGTCTTAAAAGATGTTCCATTTGAAATTAGGAAAAGGAGACAATACGGAGACTTAGCTATGTTTTTGCAAAAAATAACACCACATAGAGATGGATTGTATCGGAGAGGTTTATCTTCAACTTCAATGGGAAAAAAGAAAAGATTGACTCTATTTTGAAAGCGAAAAAGTACCTGGAGCAACAATAGAAAGCGATGGAGGGATCTGGGAAAGAAGAGGATAACAAAGACACAGAAGAGGAAGAACTCAACGATGGGGAAAGTTCTGACAACACCTCGAGTGTCTCAGCAGAATTCTTTGACTTTGAAGCTGAATTAGGGGCGGCTGCCCCAAAGCCCTTAAAAATTAAACTAGATTTTGAAAAGAAGCTTAAAAGGAAGAAGAAAGCAAAACAGATTGACTCTGATAATCTGATGTTAACTTTAAAACTTAACTTTAAAGCTAAAATGCTCACACTATAGCCTAGTATGATTGTGATGCCTGCTTTATACTTTTATACCTTTATACCGTTAAGTTGCGTATTTTACTACTGGTGTATTAGGGAAGTATCAAAACTTTAATTCTTTGTATTAATGATCCTTGCTACTCTTAGTTTTAGGCCTATCCCATCCCCCCATCCCTATAGGTCTCTAAGTTTAGAAAATGCAATAATTTTTTTAAAAATACAAATACCAAAAAAATACACTCCCCCAATTAAAACAAATCCATTAAATTGGGCCTGGAAACAAATTGGCAGTGATAACATTTTGGACCAGTGAGTGATTCTGGACAGTCTTCAAGGGTAGCTCCATGCATACAGCCCATTACCAGAAATTACTATCTTACATCAGGAAGAAGAAAAAGAAGAAATGGCGCAGTTGTACAAATCTCTTTACACCATTGCCTTGCGAGGGCCACGTGTGTCCGAGCGTGCTCTCACACGGTTCACTTTCAGCCCGAGATCTTCTCCAAGATTGCATTTTGGAATCTCCACCGGCTCCCAAGGAACATAAATTGATTTTCCCATCTGGAAGTTACAGTAAAAAGGAGCTCTGGGGATATATCTTTCAAACCCCGATTGCCAGGGCGCGAGCTCGTAGAGGCAAACCAAGAACCAGGCTCAGCAGCTTGTCAGGTGAATTAGAAATGGAAACAAATTGGAAGTGGAGGCAGAGGCGGGAAACGGCTCTCTCCCTGCAGGACCTGAAAAGCTCCGGTGCGCGGAACGGCGAGGCAGTCCTCAAATCCGGGCGCTGAAAATTTCCAGCCGGCTCTTATTGCTTTGAAGTAAAATGTGATAAATCTTAGGTCTTAAGTTAAAAAAAAAGGGGGGGGGGAGTATATGCTGCCAGTGTCAATAATATTTACAAACTCAAATGAAGGATTTTTCCATGCCTGCTGCAGCAATAAAGTCACATAAAACTAGTGTCTCAAACAAGGAGAGAGTGCTCCCATTTATCATCCTCACTTTGGAAAAGTCACTGTTTTCAGACGCTGCCGTACCTACCTTGGATAAGGTTATAGCTCCGTAATTCAAGAGCTTAATTGTCACCCGAGGACTCAGCCTTGTATATTGCAATAGATCCCCAAGGGTGACTGGGCTGGTTTATCTACAGATGGGCTGAGCGCTCGGACGAAAAGGAATACAGGTTTAGCTCTGCAGGTAAGCCAAGTTCTCCATTCAGCTGTTGGCATCTTTAGATGAAGCCTCGGTTGGCAGGACTGGGAAAGACCTCAGCCTGAGATGGTGGAGGGCCGCTACTAGTCTGAGTGGACAATACTGACCTTAATAGACCAACAATCTGATTCAGAATAAGGCAGATTCATGGCCACTGTCCAACAGTTTAACCCTTCTGATTAGAAGTGGGTGATACTGGGTTGGATCCAGGGCCGGCCCGTCATTGACAACTTTTAGACTTTTGCCTAGGGCGTGGGACAGATGAGGGCACTGGCCCGTGATCCGCCATGGGCTCCCTGGCTCCAGGAAAGTGTGCCTCCTCCTCCCCTCGTGCCCTGGCTGGCCTCTTTCCCCCTCTGTCCCTGCCTCTCCATGCCCTGGCTGAGCTGCGTGGCCTGTGGGAGCCCCCTCTGTGCATGCTCAGAGGCCAGCCCAAGGGTGGGGCCTGGTGTAGGAGGAGGCAATGGAGGTCCCTCCCCTGCATGGTGGCAGCAGAGTCAGAGGCTGAAGTGAGTGCGGCCGGGCTTCAGGGGCCTGCCGGGTGGCTGGCGAGGTGCTGCGGCTGGTGCAGGTAGCTGTCTGCAGGGCTGGAGAGCCTGAGCACTGGGGCTGGGGGGGCATCCGACAGTGACCTCTCTGGCGACCTTATGGGCGGGTGTCCTCAGGGCTGACCTCTGAAAGAGGCTGCTGGGAGGGAGGGAGGGTCAGTCCCAGGTGGCTGTGAGGATGCCAGAAGGGGGCGCCAGAAGGGGGCACCAGGAATTGGTGGGTGCACGGGAGGGGTGCCAGAAGGTGCCCTCACCTAGCGTGCAAAAATACCTGGGTCCAGCCCTGGTTGGATCCAGATTAAATTTGCCCATTTCCACAGATCCCACCTTGTGGTCGCAACCCCTCTTTGTGTTCCCCCCAGGAACAGCATTTTGTGGAGATCACCAGGCCACAGTGGGAAAGGTGAGGCAGGAAAATGTAATGCTGCCATTGGAGAATTTAGCCTGGATCCAGCACACTACGTAAAAGGGTAGGAACCTAAGAGAAGCCCTGTTGGATCAGGCCAGCGGCCAACCAGTCCAACACTCTTGTCATGCAGTGGGCAAAACCCAGGTGCCATCAAGAGGTCCACCAGTGGGGCCACAATTCTAGAACCCGTCCCACTGCCCCCCCAGCACTAAGGATACAGAGCATCACGGCCCCAGACAGAGTGTTCCATCTATACCTTGTGGCCAGTAGGCTCCATATGTTTCTCCAGTCCCCTCTTGAAACTGTCTATGCTTGTTGCTGCCACTGCTTCCTGCTGCAGTGAAGTCCACATGTTAACCACTCTTTGGGTGAAGAAGTACTTTCTTTTATCCGTTCTAAACCTCCCGCTCATCAATTTCATTAAGTTCCCATGAGTTCTTGTATCCTGAGAAAGCGAGAAAAGTATCTCTTTCTCAACCTCGTCTATCCCATGCTTAATTTTGGAAACCTCTATCACGTCACCCCTTCAGTCATCAACTCTCCAAGCTAAAGAGGAACTTTTCTTCATAGGGAAAGTGTTCCACCCCCTTAATCATTTTAGTCGCCCCTTCTCTGCACCTTTCCCAGTGCTAGACTATCTTTTTTCCGAACAGAACTGTACACAGTATTCTAAATGAGGCCACACCATGGATTTAAGCAGGGGCATTGTGATACTGGCTGGTTTGTTTTCAATCCCCTCCCGAATATCCCCCAGCATAGTGTTTGCCTTTTTTATTGCAGTCGCACACTAAATCGACGTTTTCAGTGAGTTATCTACCAGGACTCCAAGATCTCTCTCTACTGGTCAGTTACCACCAGTTTGGACCTCCTTTGGAGCTCCTTTACTGAGCAGTCGGGTTAGGACAGATAAAAGGAAATACTTCTTCACCCAAAGAGTGATTAACATATGGAATTCACTGCCACAGGAGGTGGTGGCAGCTACGAACAGGGACGGCTTCAAGAGGGAATTAGATCAACGCAAGTGGAGACCTGCAAGAAACTTGTGGGATGGTCATCCCATTCCTCACACCTTTGCTTCCTCCCCTCTAGTGTTGGACTAGATGGGCCCTTGGCCTGATTCAACATTGGCTTCTCTTATGTTCTTATGTTCTTATGTTCTCCTTTGCATATTAGGTGACAGACTTCTAATGTAGCCAGTCCTCCAAGAGCTTACAGGAGCCCCTGTAAGAAGAGCTCTCTATAAACTCTTGGAGGATTGGCTACTTTGGGGGCGTGTTGCCTAATATGCAAAGGAGCTCCTGCTACAAAAAGAGCCCTGGTTGGGATTTTGGACTTTCCAGGACTTCCTCTTCCACCTCCCCCTTAAACTAACCCTTCCTTCCTTCCTTCCTTCCTTCCTTCCTTCCTTCCCCAATAAGAATGTATTCTGAATCTTTCGCACAAAAGCATATGCCCACATTGTCAACGAATTCACTTGAACGAAAATTCAAAGCATTACTCTCTCTCTCTCTCTCTCTCTCTCTCTCTCTCTCTCTCTCTCTCTCTCTCTCTCCCTCCACACAGCAAGAACCTGTGTCCCTTTAAGTAAATATTTTTGTAATAATTCCCAAGCCAAAAAAAAATAAAAATAAAAATCAGTTCTATTAATTTCTTTGTGCTCTAATGAGCCTAAAGCTTCATTATGCTATCTGTTTTTCTTTTCTCTCCTTCCCGTCCCCCCCTCCGTCCCCTCGCCGAAGGAATGCTTGAATAGAACTATGTGGCTTAGAAGATGAGGCTGAGTGATTATTGTAATTCATAGGGCCTTAATTAGCTGCACAAACCATTAGCTACAATTAGACCATTATAAAACACTTGATATGCTGTGTCAACCAAAGGGCCTCATTTATTCTCGTGGCAGGGACGGCGGCGGGGGGGGGAGGAGGGGGAGGGAAGCGAGAAACTGTACAACCGAGCATGCTAATAAAGACTGATTTTTGATTTAAGATGTTGCCGATAGAGCCTCCGAATTAATCTCAATAGCTGTCTAATTTGTGTCTGTAGATGGTATATTTATTGTAAAATGACACCAAAGCTAAATGAGTTACCTGAAGCACGAGAGCTAATGTCAGTGTTTGGGGGGGAGCCTCCATATGCCAGAATGCTGGGAAGCGGGTGGGGTGGGGGCGAAGGGTCCCCAAGGAGCAATTTAACTCATCTATCTCTGAAAATGTAGAAACCCACAATAATAATAATAATAATAATAATAATAATAATAATAATAATAATAATAATAATAATAATAATAATAATAATAATAATAATAATAATAATAATAATAATAATAATAATAAACGATACATGGCTCAGACCATCAAGAGTCCTGTGAAGATACATCTACCATTCCCAAGAACATGCATCTGAGAAAGAGAGCTGTGTTTCTTGGAAGCTTACGATTACAATAAAGTTTGTTAGTTTTAAAGGTGCTACTGGGCTTTTAACTGTTTTGCAAGAACATACTGGTTCTCAAATTGCAGAACACCATCTACCAGCCAAATATCTGACTGGGAATAAATAATAATAACAACAACAACAATTAGTGGTGGTAGTGGTGGTGGTGGTGGTGGTATTGGTGGTGGTGGTGATGGTGGTAGTGGTGGTGGTGGTGGTATGAGTGGTGGTGGTGATGGTGGTAGTGGTGGTGGTGGTGGTATGAGTGGTGGTGGTGATGGTGGTAGTGGTGGTGGTGGTGGTATGAGTGGTGGTGGTAGTGGTGGTGGTGGTGGTGGTGGTGGTATTGGTGGTGGTGGTGATGGTGGTAGTGGTGGTGGTGGTGGTATGAGTGGTGGTGGTGATGGTGGTAGTGGTGGTGGTGGTGGTGGTGGTGGTATTAGTGGTGGTGGTGATGGTGGTAGTGGTGGTGGTGGTGGTATTAGTGGTGGTGGTGATGGTGGTAGTGGTGGTGGTGGTGGTATTAGTGGTGGTGGTGATGGTGGTAGTGGTGGTGGTGGTGGTATTAGTGGTGGTGGTGATGGTGGTAGTGGTGGTGGTGGTGGTATTAGTGGTGGTGGTGATGGTGGTAGTGGTGGTGGTGGTGGTATTAGTGGTGGTGGTGGTGGTGGTAGTGGTGGTGGTGGTGGTATTAGTGGTGGTGGTGATGGTGGTAGTGGTGGTGGTGGTGGTATTAGTGGTGGTGGTGGTGGTGGTAGTGGTGGTGGTGGTGGTATTAGTGGTGGTGGTGATGGTGGTAGTGGTGGCTTTCCATCAGCACGGACTGATCAGGGAGAACTGGGTTTGATTCCCTACCCCTCCACTTGCAGCTGCTGGATGACCTTGGGCAAGCAGTAGTTCTGTCAGAGCTGTTGTCTCAAGGACAGTTCTGGAAAGAGCTCTCTCAGCCCTGCCTACCTCACAGGCTGGGGAGGGAAGGGAAAGGGGTTTGTAAGCCACTCTGAGACTCTGAGTGAAGGATGGGGTATAAATCCAATCGCTTCTTCTTCTTCTTTTAATCCCTCAGATTGGCTTGTCAAGTCGACGCTTTAATTGGTTCTATTGTCTTACACTTATTGTATTTATTTCTATTCTCCAATGTCCATTACTTTGCCCTTGCTCACATTAAGCCTCATTTGCCATGTTGGCACCCATTCGCCCAGCCTCGACCGATCTCCCTGGTTCTCACTGCCCTGAACAATTCCCATGGCCTGCCTGTGAGATGTCACCTTTGCTCCCCGTGGCTTGTTCTGCCCAGCGCTGCTGGAAACGGGCATGAAGGCATTGCCCAAAGCTTCAGGGCTCATGGGAGCAGTGCAGGCAGCTGTGATTGCAGGTGGTGGGAATGATCGCAAGTGGGCAGGGGAAAGATGCACATCCGGGAGAGGGCATGTGGGTGTGTGGGCAAGAAGGGGGGCTAGTAGTGGGCCGAGGGAGGGGTGGCCCCTGAAAACTCTCTGGCCAGGCTGAGGTTGCCAGCAATGTTCCCTCTAAGCTGAGTTAGTGTGAGCGAGCCCACAGTTCTTTAGCCTCCAGCTCACACCTTTTTTCTCTCTTCGCTCAGGAAAGACGGCTTCAGAGGGACCTAATTTATACAGTAGCCAGATCACCCACTCACAATGTTAATGCCGGTAAGCTCACAAGGTAGGATTTTTGCTCACAAGACTCCACGGCTTACAGCGACCATTGCTGTGCATCAGGTGATCATGTGGGGGGCAAAGTTGTACAGCTACTGGCCACCTCTTGTGTGAGTAACCTAGGCCCCGGTCATACGGGCCAGAAAACGTGGGGGAGAGGCGTGGCAGTTCGCCCCGGAGTTAAATAAGGCATGGTAGCCCGGTCATACGGGCCACTGGGTTGCCACACTCCAGCTCTGCACCCCGATCACACCGTGCTGCTGCAGCACAGCAAAAAAGCAGCAAAGTGTGCATGCGCCATTGGGGGGGGGCGGGCTGCTGTCGATGTCTTGTGTGTGCGCATGTGCTGTTCAGCATTGGTGCGCATCCCATGGACACTTACAACATCCGGAAACCCCGGGGACATGGGCGGGCGTCGGAAGCCGCGGGATACTGGCGCTCCCGCGATCAGACGCCAGCCTTTGCCCCAGGGTTTCTGGAAACTAGTACTTCCGACCTACTAGTTTTTTACTCCACGTTTTCCACGGGAAGCCATGGGTTGGCCACGGGAGCACTACGCCTCCCAGATGTGCTTGTATGATCGCACACGGAAAGTCCACAGGGCTCCCGTGCCTTCAGGGGGGCAAATGCTCAGTGTGAACGGGGCCCTAGTTACTTTTTTCCCCCAGTTGCCAGATACTGAAGCAGCGGCTGGACCAGCGCTTGTCAGGGATGCTCTAGGCTGATCCTGCACTGAGCAAGGGGTTGATGGCCTGCAGGGCCCCTTCCATCTCTGTGAGTCTAGGATTCGAGGGCTCCCTGCCCACCAGCAGGGGATGGGTGGGTACGGTTGCCAGATCCAGGTTGGGAAACTCCTGGGGACTTGGGGATGGTGTCTGGGGATGGCCGGGGCCTCATTGGGTACGATGTCATAGAGCAGGGGTGTCAAACATGTGGCCCGGGGGATGGATCAGGCCCCTGGAGGGCTTCTATCAGGCCCGCCGTGGAACTGGCCGTCTCCTGCTGCTGCTGCTTCCAGTTCTGCTGCTGCTGCGTCCTCGTAGGTTTGCGGCTTACAGAGACACACCTGAACGGCAGACTCAAGATTGTAACAGCACAGACGTTTTGATGCAGTAATCCAGAGCAAGGGGTGTCCTTTATCAGACACTGTTAAATAAACAAAATATGGCAAGAGTGCTGATGTTTTAAGCATGTTTTTATTTTTAAGTTAAAGAAAACAAAACCTTTGTGTTTGTGTCCCTTCTAAAGTTTATATCTCCGCTAACTGGCATTACATTTTATGATATGCAAGGGGCCCGGCCCAACAAGGTCTCATTTATGTCAGATCTGGCCCTCGTAACTAATGAGTTCGACACCCCTAAACTAGAGTCTTCCTTCCAAAAGCAGCCATTTCCTCCAGGGGAACTGATCTCTGTAGTCTGGAGATGAGCTGTCATTCCAGGGGATCCCCAGGTCCCCCCCCCCCAGAGGCTGGCATCCCTATCCTGGGGCCCCTAAGACCTGGAACTGGCCCTGGTTTACCAAATCTGCAGTTTGTTGGCTCCCCCTCCTATTTTTGCTTGGCAACAAGCATGGCTGCAACAAGTCGTGCCTCTTCCCGCACCCCCTTAGGGGTGCCCGCCTCCCATTTTTAGAAGCGTCTCACCATGGTGGCATTGCCGCCTGCCGAAGATAAGGTAGCGAGCCATCCGGCTATATTCCCCCGGCTAGCTGAGTTTCATATTGTGTTAGCTGATGTTTCATAAAGATACCGGCATCAGGAAGGAATGATCAAAACTTCACGACTCTGGAGTCTAATCTCCACTCCTTCGAGATGGTGGGGGGCTGGGGGAGTTGGGGGAGAGAGAGAGAGAGAGAGAAAGGAAAAATTCCACCATTTGTGTTTACAGTCCTCCGCTCCGAGCCCATGAGTCTCCCTTAATGTAACATTAACGCTCATTGTTCTAAAATTAGACAAAGGTCTCTCCGGAATCGACAGCATCCATCAACATCAAACTTGAACAAACAAAAGCCCCAAACCGACTTGGGGGGGGAAGGAGCCCCGCATCAAACATTTAGCAGTGGGGATAAATAATGCATGACATAAAATATCGCCTTAATATATTGACAAATATAGACATAAAGTATTAATGTGATTATGGATCATCAGACACAACCGCTTTTCTCCTTCCCAGCCCACACCCCCTTCCTACTTGGTGATATTTTCATTAAAAAAAACACACACACACACACACAGCCCAGGCTACAATTCCTCCTCCCTGCACAAGATTTTAATGGGGTGTACTTAGTTCCTCATCTCGCCAGGTACAGCATCCCTCCGATTTACTTGGAAGAAGTATGTAAATACGGGGACGCAACTCATTAAAGCTCTGGTTGTGCGAGCGCCAAGATGATCCGGGCCTTCTTTTTGGGGAGTGAACAGAGCAGTATCATCAATGAAATGGCAACATCCCCTCACCTGTCGCTATGCAGCTAGGGGGCATCTGTGGCTCAGTGGTAGAGAACCCGTTCTGCACGGGGAATATCCCCAGTATCATTCCTGGCCAGTTCGAGTAGACAATGCTGAGCTGTATGGAACAATGACTGATGTGGAGAAATCCATCTTATTGGAAAGACATGGCCACCATATTTAGTTTTGAAAAGTGTTTCTCTCTCCCAGAAGACAGGTAGAAAGTGGAAATTTATTGTTCCCAAGTATTGCCAAAGGACCAACTATCAAAGCTTTAAAAATGCTCCTGGCCATCCTGGACACACACACACACAAATGAGATGGCCAGCTAACACCTGAACTGGAATCTGACACCTACGAGTTGACACAGAGACTTGGGAGTGGAGGAGTTCGATTGTATTGTCCTGGAAATTTCAGGAAAGGATTCTTTGACCCACAAGGAGGTGGGGGAACAGAAGCGATACAATCTATTGGGATGGAGGGAGAGGGATCCATTTGTAAGGGATCTTTTTTTCAAGTCCATTCCAGCTGGTGACAACTGGAGGAAGAAGCCTTTGCACATGGTCTCCATCTTGATGGCCACCATTGCCACATGGAGCAGACAAAGGGCTGGCTGCCCAGTCAAAGACTTCAAGGTAATGTAAAGCTTTTTGCAAACTGTAACTTCTAAGTTAAAGGGCATGTCTTAGAACAAGAATATAGGGCTTGTATAGAGCAAGAGACACTTTGCACTTTTCTTGTATATTCCTTGCTCAATCTATTGCTGTGCAGAGAATACATTTGTGGGATGTTTGTTTTTAATTAATTCTTTACTATTTTAAATGACAGTTGTTCTCTGTACTTCAGACTTCCACCATTCAAACACACTATTCAGAATGGGTGCCAGGTAATGGAAGGCTATTTCCCCAGGAGTTCACACATGTGGTAAACTGTCATTGTGGTAACCAGTTTCTGGATAGCTGGAGATGCAGGTGTTAGGTGGAGCCTTAGAACTGCAACACAGGAAGGGAAGTGGGGAGTACAGACCTTCTTATGGGTAATTCATAAAAATGACCAGTTGGTGGCAATACACCAAAGGAGAAGTGAGAGAAAACTTCTCAGAGGGTCAGGCAACCCAAAGGGGCATCAGTTTTAGAAACTTTCCCTGTTAGGATAATTACCTATACATAAACAATGCCCCCAAAGTATAGCCAGTTACCACTTACAGTGGTTAAGGGGGCAGACTCTAATCTGGAGATCCACGTGTGATTCCTCACTGCTCCACATGAGGCCTACTGGGTGACCTTGAGCCAGTCTCAGTTCTCTCAGGATGCTCTCAGACCCACCTGCCCGACAAGGTGCCTGTTGGGGGGATAGGAAAGGAAGGTAATTGTAAGCAGCTTAGAGCCTCCTTAGGGTAGGGGGAAAGTGGGGTACAAAAACCAACTCTACTTCTTTTTTGGCTGTGGTCACACATGTCATTTGGAGCAGAGGAGAAGTGCCCCTATTTCCTCCAGAGGAATTTGACTCACAGTTGAGAGATCACACATCCCTTTGTGCTGCAGGCTCATAAGAACATAAGGACATAAGAGAAGCCAATGTTGGATCAGGCCAAAGGCCCATCCAGTCCAACACTCTGTCACACAGTGGCCAAAAATACCAGGTGCCATCAGGAGGTACAGCAGTGGGGCCAGGACACTAGAAGCCCTCCCACTGTTGACCCCCCCAAGCACCAAGAATACAGAGCATCACTTGCCCCAGAGTCCCTATCTATACCTTGTGGCTAATAGCCACTGGTGAACTTCTGCTCCATATGCTTATCCAATTCCCTCTTGAAGTCATCCACACTTGTAGCTGCCACCACTTCCCATGCACATAAACGAGGAGCTGCACGTCCACACTAAGGGTTCCCCATGGAGTATGCGATTATGCGCATACTGCTAAGCAAGGGGGGAAAGGTACCGAGTCAGGATGGAATGATCAGACCATCCCGATGGCTTGAGAGCATGCTTGGGTGATCAGACAGGGGAAATCTGTCCGTAGCCAGTCAGCAAGCATTAGGACCGACTTTCCCTGGTGTCTTTTAACTCCGCTTCCGTGGCGGAGCAGCACGGGTCGCCGACGACTGTGGGACAAGTAGCGGAGTTGAAACGTGGCATTGGAGGAGAGTTTTGTGGATATCATCGACCACCAAAAAGTCAGGTAAGTGGATTGGAGATCAAATCAAGCTTGAACTCTCCCTAGAAGCTAAAATGACCAGATTGAGGCTATCATACTGTGGTCACATTATGGGAAGGCAAGAGTGACTGACAAAAGACAATAGTGCTAGGAAAAGGTGAAGGCAGCAGGAAAAGAAAAAGACCCAACATGAGATGGAAAGATTCAACCAAGGGAGCCACGAGGGCACTCAATTTGTAAGACCTGAGCAAGGCTGTTAACAATAGAACTTTTGGGAGAACATTAGTTCATTTGTTGTTGTTCAGTTGCACAGTCGAGTCCGACTCTTCGCGACCCCATGGACCACATCATGCCTGACCCTCCTGTCTTCTGTCGTCCTCCGGAGTCTGGGAGGAGGAGAGGAGATTGGATTTATACCCCGCCCTTCACTACCCAAGGGAGTCTCAGAGCAATTTACAAACTCCTTTCCCTTCCCCTCCCCACAACAGACACCATGTGAGGTAGGCGGGGCTGAGAGAGCTCTTGACAGAAACTGCTCTTTTTTCAAGAACAGCTGTGCCGGATCTTGTGACTGACCCAAGGTCAGCAGGTGCAAGTGGAGGAGTGGGGAATCAAACCCGGTTCTCCCAGATTAGAATCCGCACACTTAACCACTACACCAAACTGGCTCTCAATTTCAGTTTGCTCAATTTCACGTTCATTGCATTGATAAAACTGTCTGACCATCTCATCCTTTGCCATCCTCTTCTTCTTTGACCTTCAGTCTTTCCCAGCATCAGGATCTGCTCCAGGGAGTGCTCCCTTCTCATTGGGTAGCCAAAGTATTTGAGCTTCAGCTCCAGTATCTGGCCTTCCAGGGAACAGTCAGGGTTGATTTCTTTTTGGATGGACTGATTCGATCTCCTTGCAATCCAAGGGACTCTCACGAGTCTTCTCCAGCACCATAATTCCAAGCACCTATTCTCCAGTGCTCGGCCTTCCTTATAATCCAACTCTCACAACCATACATGACTACTGGGAATACCATTGCTTGGACCATATGGACTTTTGTTGGCAGGGTGATGTCTCTACTTTTTCTTATGCTGTCTAGGTTTGCCATGGCTTTCCTAGCCAAGGAGCAGGCATCTTTTAATCTCATGGCTCCAGTCACCGTCTGCAGTGATCTTGGATCCCAGGAACGTGAAGTCTGTCACTGCTTCCACGACTTCTCCTTCTATTTGCCAAGGAGTGATGGGGCTGGATGCCGTGATCTTAGGGTTTTTTTGATGTTGAGTTTCAAGACAACCTTTGTGCCCTCCTACAGGGTTGTCAGCGGACAGCGGAAGACAGGAGGGCCTGGCGTAATCTGGTCCATGGGGTCGCGAAGAGTCGGACTCGACTGTGCGACTGAACAACAAATAGGGTTGCCATAAGTAGGAAGTGACTTCATGCCATGGGTCCTTGCCCAAGGACTGGCTCTACCTGTACAAACCTCCCCAGTCCTCAAGTCCAATTATCAAAGTCTTCATGGGACCACTTGCATTATATGAGATTGTGTTGGCACAGGCTTATGGGGGGGGGGCATTAGCTGCTTCCAGTTTGGTGTAGTGGTTAGGAGAACGGACTCTAATCTGGAAGAACCAGGTTTGATTCCCCACTCCTCCACATGCAGCTGCTGGATGACCTTGGGCAAGCCACAGTTCTGTCAGAGCTGTTCTTGAAAAGGGGAAGTTTCTGTCAGAGCTCTCTCAGCACCACCTACCTTGCAGGGTGTCTGTTGTTGGGAGGGGAAGGGAAAGAAGTTTGTAAGCCGCTCTGAGACTCTAAGTGAAGGGTGAGGTATAAATCCAATCTCTTCCTCTTCCTCCACAGGCAACTGCTGGTGTGACCTTGGGTCAGTCATGGCTCTCTCAGAGCTGTTCCCTCAGGAGCAGTTCTCAAAAGAGCTCTCTCAGCCCCACCTTCCTCACAGGGTCTCTGTTGTGGGGATGGGACGGGAAAGGAAACCGCTTTGAGACTCCTTTGGGTAGTGAAGGGCAGGGTATAAATCCAATTTCTTCTTCTTCCCCAAAGCTGTGAAATTTTCTCCCCCAGGAGAAGAGAAAGGTATCTCAACTTTAGGGTTTCTTAGAACAGATTAAAGACCTTGTTCCAAAAGGCCCTCCATTCGATTTAATTGCTGATTGTTTCAGAGCTTTCTTGTGGCATTTGCGTTACGGGCTGCCATTATTTTGTGAGATTTACCGTTGCATTTTATGCCTTGTAAAATTGGTAGCTGCCTTGAATTCCTCGACGGGAGGCCGAACTGAAGCCACCATAAATAAACTAAATTAATAGGGTTTATAATCTGAACTATAAATGTGGAGGACAGGATACCTGGCCGTGGTTTTTTTCATTCGATATCCGCCTTTGCGAATGCGGCTGCCAACGCGTTCTTGGCTTGGTCGGAAATTGCGACAGCCAACTGGGGCAATTAATTTACAGGATACTAATTTTGGTTCCACTCTATTTGGTAAATATGTGTAAGTGCAGCTTCGTTAAAAACATTTAATTGTTTACTCAGGGGACCAGAACAGCTGTTCAGTCAGGTAAATATATCTGGAGGAAGCTTTTCGAAATGTGTTCCCTGTTAGATCTATTTCTGCTTAAATATGTTTTGTAATGCAATTTTTTTTTTCTAACGGGGTGTGTGTGTGTGGAATCTATGGCCTTCAGAACTGTGCCTTTTCATTTTGTAAACAGAAAGGTGGCTCGTTTACTTTGCATTTTTTAAAATGCTGCTTTTAAAGTCCCATGGATATGTGTGTTCTTAATGTTCTGGGTCCAGAATGGTTTCAGCTTCCTTTCTGCTGCTGTTTCGTACTTGGATTACCAACCTCTACATAACATAAGAACATAAGAGAAGCCAGTGTTGAATCAGGCCAATGGCCCATCTAGTCCGTCACACAGCGGCCAAAATATACCAGGGGCCATCAGGAGGTCCAGCAGTGGGGCCAGGGCACCAGAAGCCCTCCCACTGTTGCCCCCTCCAGCACCAAGAATAGAGTGCATCACCTGCCCCAGACTGAGAGTTCCCATCTATACCCTGTGGCTAATAGCCACTGATGGACTTCTGCTCCATATGTTTATCTAATTCCCTCTTGAAGCTGTCCATGCTTGTAGCTGCCACCACCTCCTCTAGATAGCACTTGGAGATATCCCACTATTACAGTTTATCTGTTATTCAGAGGCCAGGTCTACCAATATAGTGGAAAGGGATGAGTAGACCTGTTCTCCAGAGGCATAGTCTAGCAATATAGTGGAATGGGGTGGTTAGACCTGTTCTCCAGAGGACAGGCCTACCAATATAGTGGCAAGGGGTGGGTAGACCTGTTCTCCAGAGGACAGGCCCACCAATATAGTGGAAAGGGGTGGGTAGACCTGTTCTCCGGAGGACGGGTCTACCAATATAGTGGAAAGGGGTGGGTAGACCTGTTCTCCAGAGGATGGGTCATAAGACCATAAGAACATAAGAGAAGCCAATGGCCCATCCAGTCCAACACTCTGTCACACAGTGACCAAAAATAGCAGGTGCCATCAGGAGGTCCAGCAGTGGGGCCAGGACACTAGAAACCCTCCCACTGTTGACCCCCCCAAACACCCAGAATACGGAGCCTCACTTGCCCCAGAGTCCCTATCTATACTGTATGGCTAATAGCCACTGATTAACCCCTGCTCCATATGTTTATCTAATTCCCTCTTGAAACCGTCCATGCTTGTAGCCGCCACCACCTCCTGTGGCAGTGAATTCCCTGTGTTAAACACTTTTTGGGTGAAGAACTTCCTTTCATCCAAAGGTCTACCAATATAGTGGAAAGGGATGGGTAGACCTGTCCTCAGGAGGTCAAGTTAACCAATATAGTGGGAAGGGGTGGGTAGACCTGTTCTCCAGAGGTCAATTCTACCAATATAGTGGAAAGGGGTAGGTAGACCTGTCCTCCTGAGGTCAAGTCTACCAATACAGTGGGAAGGGGTAGGGTAGACCTGTCCTCCGGAGGTCAAGTCTACCAATATAGTGGGAAGGGGTGGGTAGACCTGTCCTCCGGAGGTCAGGTCTACCAATATACTGGGAAGACATGGGTAGACCTGTTCTCCGGTGGTCAAGTCTTCCAATATAGTGGGAAGGGGTGGGTAAACCTATTCCCCAGAGGTCAAGTCTACCAATATAGTGGGGAGGGGTGGGTAGGCCTGTTCTCTGGAGGCCAGGTCTACCAATATAGTGGAAAGGGGTGGGTGAAATTTGACTCGATTGCATTTTCTATTATAGCATTTAAATTATTCTTAAAATATAGTTGAAATATAATTTAAAATAATCTGTTCCGAGATTTTTACAAGGCGGTGGGAATGATCTTCTTAAAAACTAATTTACGCGATAGTCAAATGTAGACTTGCTCACAACTTTAATGCTACTAGCCTTTTTGCTCACGAGGTAGAATTTCTGCTTAAAGGAAACATCGCTCACTTGTAAGGCTGCCTGCAACAGGTTAGGGAATTCCTCTCTAGGACGCCTTCACACTAATGCTAAATAATGTCTGTGCAATAAAGCTGCCCTGTCTATGTAAGCTGCCCTGTTTTGTTCTAGGTGCCATAGAGGTGTTACAATTCCCCTCCACAATTCTGGTTCACTCTGAGAGTTCTAATTTCCTTTTTTAAGGTTTCTCCAAAGTCAGGACGAAACTGTGGACACCACATGAGACATGTGAAGCTGCCTTATACGTAATCAGACCCTTAGTCGATCGAAGTCAGTATTGCCTACTCAGACTGGCAGTGGCTCTCCAGTATCTCAGGCAGAGGTCTTTCACATCACTGATCGCCTGGTCCTTTGAAGTGGAGATTGAACCTGGGACCTTCTGCATGCCAAGCAGATGATCTGCCACTGCATTGCAGACCTTCCCATTCCTGTATAAGCACACTTTGCACTTATGTTGTTGAAGGCTTTCATGGCCGGAGTTCATTAGTTGTTGTAGATTTTCCAGGCTGTGTGGACATGGTCTTGGCACTGCAGGACCTGATGTTTCAACAGCAGCTGTGACTGGCATCCTCAGAGGTATAACACAGAAACATGGAGTACTCTCTGTGTCAAGGTGAGAAGAAAAACGGTAGGCAAGTAATTTATATCTACTCAGGAAGGTGGAGTAGGACTGAGTCATTATCTCATAGGAGTTCCCCAGCTTGGCCTTAGGAGGGTCTCTCAAGGGGTGCAGGCATGCAGTGGAGGCAAAGGGCATGTCAGGCTCCATCCACTCCTTCTTCACATGGCTGAGGTCGACCTGGTGACAGGTGCGGGCAGGAATCTCTGTGCTCAGCTGGTTCTGGGACAGCTCGCACTTCTAGAGCTTTCCTGAGGAGGTTCTTTTGCATAAGGATTGGCTGTTGAAATTCTAATTTTATCTGTAATACTATTGTAATATGTAGAGCATTTTGTGTTTTTCAGGACAGGAAACCATGCCCTATTTATTTTTAGACTCTCTTCTTCCCTGTTGAAATTGTGTTTCTGTTTATGAATTTCAATGACTTCACTGTGTAATCTGACATGGTAATTTGAAGTGTTGTCCAGTCTTCCAGTGTCTTGGAATAAGATACTGTGTCCTGTTTGAGTTAGGCTATGTTCAGCCACTGCTGATATTTCAGGTTGGCCCAGTCTGCAGTGTCTTTCACGTTCTTTTATTCTATGCTGTGTGGTCCTGATGTAAACCTGTCCACAACTGCATGGTATGCGGTATACTCCTGCAGAAGTGAGGGGGTCTCTTCTGTCTTTTGCCGATCGTAATATCTGTTGTATTTTTCTGGTGGGTCTGAATACCATTTGTAGGCTGTGTTTTTCTCATAAGTTTTCCCATCTGATCAGTGATTCCTTTGATATATGGCAAAAACACTTTTCCTGTGGGAGACTGTTCTTCCTCAGTTGTTTGTTTTACCTTTGGTTTAATTACTTTTCTGATTCCATTCTTGGAGTAGCCATTTGCTTTGCACTTGTTTGCTGGATTGGATCATCTCATACGACCTCCTCTGATACTGCCTCTCAAGCCCCGGGACGATGTATTTTCTGGTCCTGCTACTTGTGAGCCTCTAAATTAAGATTCTAAGGATTGAACCATGAACTCCAGGCATACAAACTCTGTTCTATGGCCTGTCTCCAAATGGATAAATGTAATGTATATATTTTTTAAAAAAGTATAAATGTCAAATATGAAATGCAGCAAAGGCAACAGATCAAAACGCACATCGTAGAATCCTAGAATCACAGAGCTGGAAGGGGCCATGCAGGCCTTCTAGTCCAACCTCCTGCTCAATGCAGGATCAGCCTAGAGCAGGGCTGTCGAACTTATTTGTTATGGGGGTTGGAACTGACATAAATGAGACCTTGTTGGGCTGGGCCGTGTGCGTCATGAAATGTAATGCCAGGTAGTGGTAGGGTTGCCAAGTCCATCTTCACCCACAGCGGGGGACTTTGGGGGCCGTTCCTGGAGGGGCGGGGCATCCCTGATGTGATGACATCACATTGGGGATGTCTGCTTCCCCCCCAGCCACGCACCCCTTGCGTGCAGGGAAATGCTGTGCAGAGAGCTGGCATTTCCCCGCTCACCCGAATGCCAGCTCCGTTTAAACACAGGCAGCCTTCCCTGCGCGCTCGATCTTGAGTGGAGATTGGGCTTGCGGGGAAGCGCCAGCTTCCTGCACTGCCCCTTTAAGAGCAGTTTCCAAGCACCCCGATCTCCGCTCTAGATCCAGCATGTGGGGAAGGCTGCCTTTGGAGCTGGCGTTCAGGTGAGCGGGGAATGCCAGCTCTGTGCATTTAAAGGGAGCCCTTCGAGAGAGAAGGGAGAGGGGTGGCTGTGGGTGCTGGGGCTTGGGGGCGGGGCTTCCCCCACCGGCCATTTGGCCAGCGGCGGATAGAACCCCCCCCCCCCAAAGCGGGGGACCCCTGCCAAACCGGGGGGGTTGGCAACCCTA
>JAPDNY010000007.1:4494108-4513190 GCA_029375565.1 Gekko gecko
GTTTATTTTCCAGATGTGTTTCTTCTGTAAATACAATTTATTATTGGATATATCACATGCTCATACAATTTAATCATAACAATACATATCCTTTTTCTTTTTTTCCCTTCTCCCCTCCAGCCCAGGCTTCCAGCACTGCTCCAACCCCATTAATATCTCTCTTATTCTGTTACTATTACTTCTAAACTTAATTTCTTTTACTAACGGTAACAATTCAAAAGTCTAATTCTCTTTCCGTTTCTTCTTAATAACTATCAAAACAAATCAAACCACGTTTAATGTCCCAGTTTTTCAACAAATATTTTTGAAAGTCTTTCCAATCTTTAAAAAAGTTTCATCTTCTTCGTTGTTTAGCTTTCTTGTTAACTTGTCCATTTCAGCCAAAAACAACGTCTTTTTAATCCATTCCCATGTTTCAGGTACTCTATCTTGTTTCCAACATTGAGCAAAAGTCAATCTAGCTGCTGTAGTCAAGTACCATAGTAGTGTTCTCTTGGCTACATTTATTTCTTCCATTTTAAGACCTAACAGTAACATCTGTGGGTCTTTCTTAAAAGTACATTTCAAAATCTTTTGTATCTCATTGTGGATCTCAGTCCAATATTTTACTGCTTTGTCACATGTCCACCACATATGGTAAAAAGACCCCTTATGTTTCTTACATTTCCAACATTTGTTAGACATACTTTCATTTATAATAGCAATTTTTTTAGGCGTCATATACCATCTGTACATCATTTTATAACAATTCTCTTTAACATTTACACAAGTTGAAATTTTCATTGACTTTTTCCACAAGTATTCCCAAGATGTCATTAATATCTCATTATTAACATTTACAGCCCACTTTATCATTTGCTCTTTTACAATTTCATCCTCAGTATACCATTTCAATAACACCTTGTACAGTTTAGAAATCATTTTTTTGTCTTTCTCAAGCCATACAATTTCAATTTCGATGTTCTTTTCTCTGAAACCATGTTCTCTTTTATCGGTCTTAAACAAATCATAAATCTGTCTATACTTCAACCAATCATATTCAAATTCAACATCAAATCTATCTTTTAACACAAAATTTTTCCCTTCAGATTTTAAGAGATTTTTATAAGGTAGCCAGTCTAACCCTTGATTTCTTGAATAAGGGTTAATCACTTCAGCTGGTACAATCCAAAGTGGTCTTTCTTCTGAGAAGAATTTTCTATATCTCATCCATGTCTCGAACAGTGATTGTCTTACAAAGTGGTGTTTAAAAAATTTATCCATTTTTACTTTTCCATACCATAAATATGCATGCCATCCAAATTTATTATCATGTCCTTCCAGAGCCAATAACTTCTTATTCTCCAAATTAATCCACTGTTCCAACCATGTTAGACAGACGGCATCATAATACAGTCTTAAATTTGGTAACTGCAGACCTCCTCTTTCCTTTGCATCGCATAAAATTTTCATTTTAATCCTTGGCTTTCTTCCCGCCCATACGAATTTCGATAATTCTTTCTGCCACGTATCCAGTATTTTCCTTTGTTTTAATATTGGAATAAAGGTAAAGGTAAAGGTTCCCTTGCTCGAAAGCCAGTCGAATCCGACTCTAGGGTTGCGGTGCTCATCTCCGTTTCAAAGCCGAAGAGCCAGCGCTGTCCGAAGACGTTTCCGTGGTCATGTGGCCGGCATGACTAAACACCAAGGTGCACGGAACGCTGTTACCTTCCCACCGAAGTGGTACCTATTTATCTACTTGCAATTTCTAGCTTTCGAACTGCTAGGTTGGCAGGAGCTGGAACTAGAGACAGGAGCTCACCCTGTCATGCGGCACCCGGGTCTCGAACTGCTGAACTACTGACCTTCCACAGCCTGCAATTCAGCATCTTAACCACTTGAGCCACCGCAGCTCCAATATTGGAATAGTCTGAAATAAAAACATCAAACGCGGCAAAACATTCATTTTTATAGTTGCGATCCTTCCCAATAGCGATAAATTCAAAGTATCCCATTTCTTCATATCTTGTTGTATCCTGTACCATACCTTTTCATTTTTTTTTCATTATTTTTAAACAAGTCAATATTTTTCATGGTCAATTCAATTCCTAAGTATTTAGTCTTTGTAACTACTTCACATTGAATTTTCTCTTGAAGTTCTGTTTGCCTTTGTTTCGTCATATTTTTACACATCACTTTAGTTTTACTTTTATTGACATAAAATCCCGCAACTGCACCAAATTCTTCAATTTTTTCCATCAATTGTGGTATTTTCTCGATTGGGTCTTGGATCATAAACATTACGTCATCCGCAAATGCCCTGTATTTATAAACAAAACCTTTCACTGTAAGTCCTTCAATATTATTATCTTTTCTTATCGCTGTCAATAATATACCAGATGTGTTTCTGTCAGGATCTGTGCAGGACTGGGAGCAAGGCCTAGTGTGGCCTGGTCCCAGGAGAGACCTGCATGGTAGTAGAAAGCAGACATCGCCTACAATCCTCACAAGGCTAATTCTACCATAGAGTTTTGCTGAAAACCCACAATGTCGCCCCCTGATGTCCCTGATGTGCTGACATCACTTCTGGGTCATGTAGACAGGTCACATTTATTTTCAGCGTTTCCCCCTGCTCCCAGCAAGTTCAGCCCCAATCCCCTGCTGGCAGGTCCAAGGGACCTGGCAACTACAGGAATCTCTAAGACCAACAATGTTTAGTTCTGGATACAAACTTTCGTGTGCATGCACACTCCTTTGCATATTAGGCCACACACCCCTGATGTAGCCAATCCTCCAAGAGCTGACAGTAGCCCCTGTAAGAAGAGCTCTGTAAGCTCTTGGAGGATTGACTATGTCAGGGTGTGTGGCCTAATATGCAAAGGAGTTCCCGCTACAAAAAGAGCCCTGCACACCGGGACAGACCACAGCCCCAATCATTTATCCAAGGAAGTTTGTGAACCATGGGGTGCAGTGGAAGCCCTCTTGAATAAGAACATAAGAACATAAGAGAAGCCAATGTTGAATCAGGCCAATGGCCCATCTAGTCCAACACTCTGTCACACAGCGGCCAAGATATGCCAGGTACCATCAGGAGGTCCATCAGTGGGACCAGGACACTAGAAGCCCTCCCACTGCTGCCCCCTCCAGCACCAAGAATAAAGTGCATCACCTGCCCCAGACTGAGAGTTCCCATCTATACTCTGTGGCTAATAGCCACTGATGGACTTCTGCTCCATATGTTTATCTAATTCCCTCTTGAAACTGTCCATGCTTGTAGCTGCCACCACCTCCTGTGGCAGTGAATTCCATGTGTTAGTCACTCTTTGGGTGAAGAAGGACTTCCTTTTATCTGTCCTAACCCGACTGCTCAGCAATTTCATGGAGTGCCCACGAGTTCTTGTATTGTGAGAAAGGGAGAAAAGTACTTCTTTCTCAACCTGCTCAATCCCATTCATAATCTTATAAACCTCGATCATGTCACCCCTCAGCCGTCGTTTCTCCAAGCTAAAGAGCCCCAAGCGTTTTAACCTTTCTTCATAGGGAAGGTGTTCCAACCCTTTTATCATTCTAGTTGCCCTTCTCTGCACTTTTTCCAATGCTATAATATCCTTTTTGAGATGTGGTGACCAGAACTGTACACAGTATTCCAAATGAGGTCGCACCAATGATTTATACAGGGGCATGATGATACTGGCTGATTTGTTTTCAATTCCATTCCTAATCATCCCCAGCATAGTGTTGGCTTTCTTTATTGCAGTTACACACTGTCTAGACATTTTCATTGAGTTATCTACTACGACTCCAAGACTCTCTCTTGAATATTTCAGTGTTGCATAGTTCATTGGAAAGCCAGGAGAGGGGGAACTTTCCAGACCTCCTTGGGCAGTCCTTTCCACAAGCCAGCAACCGCAAAGGAGAAAGGGCATGTATGGGCAGTTGTTGATATTCCCCAGGTTAGCATCTGCAGAAACCCCCACTAGTGTGAACAGAGTTGTTGTGGTGGGGCATAAGGAGAAAGGCTGCCCCACGAATGAGAGGGGCCAAGGCCCCAAAGGGCTTTGTATGTGATAGCTAGGGGTGCCAGCCTCCTGATGGGACCTGGGGATCTCCAGACTATAGAGATCAGTCCCTCTGGAGAAAATGGCTGCTTTGGAAGGTAGACTCTATGTCATTGGACCCCACTGAGGTTCTGGTCCTTCCGAGGTCTCACCCCCAAATTTCCAGGAGTCTCCCAACCTGGAACTGGCAACCCTACTTAATCCTTGCTGGTAGCTAGGGAAGACCCGGCCACCCTAGTGACAGCCAGTACCTTACACTGAGCTGGGTAACAAATGGGCAGCCCATGGAGGGTCTGCAGAACTGGGGCAATATGCCTGCTCTGTCTAGCTCCTGCTGTTAGTCAAGGTGTGGCATTTTAGACTGGGAGGTGTTTCCAAGCTGAGGACTTCACCCCCTCCTCAAGGACCAGTTTGGCGTAGTCGTTAAGAGCGTGGACTCTAATCTGGGAGAACCGGGTTTGATTCCCCACTCCTCCACATGAAGCTGCTGGTGTGACCTTGGGTCCGTCATAAATTCTTTCAGATCTCTTCTCTTAATGAGCAGTTCTCAAAAGAGCTCTCTCAGCCCTGCCTACCTCGCAGGGTGTCTGTTGTGGGGAGGGGAAGGGAAATGGATTGTAAGCTGCTCTGAAACTCCTTCAGGTAGTGAGGGGCAGGGTATAAATTCAATGTCCTCCTCCTCCTCCTCCTCCTCCTCCTCCAGCTGAGACTCCTTAGATCAGGGGTGTCAAACGCATTTATTACAAGGGGTGGATCTGACATAAATGAGATCTTGTTGGGCCGGGCCGTGTGTGCCATAAAATGTAATGCCAGGTAGCGGAGATATAAACTTTATAAAGGACACAAACAAGAGGGGGTTTTTTAACTTAAAATAAAATCATGTTTAAAACCAGGGCTCTTTTTGTAGCAGGAACTCCTTTGCATATCAGGCGACATACCCCTAATGTAGCCAATCCTCCAAGAGAAGAGATGAAGAAGAGATTGGATTTATACCCCGCCCTTCACTACCCAGAGGAGTCTCAGAGCGGCTTACAAACTCCCTTCCCTTCCCCTCCCCACAACGGACACCCTGTGAGGTGGGTGGGGCTGAGAGAGCTCTTGACAGAAACTGCTCTTTTTCAAGGACAGCTCTTATCAGAAGGAAAGGAAGGAAGGAAGGAAGGAAGGAAGGAAGGAAGGAAGGAAGGAAGGAAGGAAGGAAGGAAGGAAGGAAGGAAGGAAGGAAGGAAGGAAGGAAGGAAGGAAGAAAACAAGAAAACAAGAAAGAAAGAAAACAAGAAAGAAAACTTGGGCTTGCCCAAGGTCATCCAGGCAGGTGCAAGTGGAGGAGTGGGGAATCAGACCCGGTTCTCCCAGATTAGAGTCCGCACACTTAACCACTACACCAAACTGGCTCTCTGTAAGAAGAACTCTGTAAGCTCTTGGAGGATTGGCTACATTAGGGGGGGGGTGTCGCCTGATATGCAAAGGAGTTCCTGCTACAAAAAGAGCCCTGCTTAAAACGTATAGCACTCTTGCGATATTTTGTTTATTTAGCAGTGTCTGATGACTGACACCTCTTGCTCTGAATTGTTGCATCAAAATGTGCTGTTGCAGTCCTGAGTCTGCTGCTCAGGTGCGTCTCCGTAAGCTGCAAACCTACAATGATGCAGCAGCAGCAGCACTGGAAGAAGCAGGAGACGGCCAGTTCCACTGCGGGCCTGATAGATGCCCTCTGGGGGCCTGATCTAGCCCCTGGGCTTCATGTTTGACACCCCTGCCTTAGATAGTAGGGTTTCCATCTTATTTTGGACTTAGTTGTCTTAATGGGCACCCGCTTTTATAGCCTAAATGCCAGGGGACCTGCAATATGGGGGATCTCATAAAGGCCCCGGGATTCAGCCATGACATTGGACAATCCCAGACATGAAGAGGAAGGGTGTTGCTTACAAGTGCAGTCTCCCCCAGCTCAGTGACGTATCGTCCTCAGCAACAAAACATGTTTATCACCCGATATCTTGACACACCCTTCAGGGGTCTGCCCAGCCTGAGGACATTGCTATTTCATTAACCAAATCCCGGTTCCTCTTGTTTTCTTGTTTTCTTTCTTGTTTTCTTGTTTTCTTTCTTGTTTTCTTGTTTTCTTTCTTGTTTTCTTGTTTTCTTGTTTTCTTTCTTGTTTTCTTGTTTTCTTGTTTTCTTGTTTTCTTGTTTTCTTTCTTGTTTTCTTGTTTTCTTGTTTTCTTGTTTTCTTGTTTTCTTTCTTTCTTTCTTTCTTTCTTTCTTTCTTTCTTTCTTTCTTTCTTTCTTTCTTTCTTTCTTTCTTTCTTTCTTTCTTTCTTTCGTTTTCTTTCTTGTTTTCTTTCTTGTTTTCTTTCTTTCTTGTTTTCTTTCTTGTTTTCTTTCTTGTTTTCTTTCTTTCTTGTTTTCTTTCTTTCTTGTTTTCTTTCTTGTTTTCTTTCTTGTTTTCTTTCTTGTTTTCTTTCTTTCTTGTTTTCTTGTTTTCTTTCTTGTTTTCTTTCTTGTTTTCTTGTTTTCTTTCTTGTTTTCTTTCTTTCTTGTTTTCTTTCTTTCTTGTTTTCTTTCTTGTTTTTCTTTCTTGTTTTCTTTCTTGTTTTCTTTCTTGTTTTCTTTCTTGTTTTCTTTCTTGTTTTCTTTCTTTCTTTCTTTCTTTCTTTCATTTTCTTTCTTTCTTTCTTGTTTCCTTCCTTCCTTCCTTCCTTCCTTCCTTCCTTCCTTCCTTCCTTCCTTCCTTCCTTCCTTCCTTCCTTCCTTCCTTCCTTCCTTCCTTCCTTCCTTCCTTCCTTCCTTCCTTCTACATCAAGAAGGGGAACCAAGATGATCACGGGGTTGGACACCTTCCCTATAAGGAAAGGCTGAAGAGTCAGGGACTTTCTGGTTTAGAAAAGAGACGACTAAAGGGGAGCGTGATAGAGGTTTATAAATCTACGCATGGAATGGAGACGGTTGACAAAGAGAAGTTTTTCTCCCCCTCCCAAAATATTAGAACCCAGAGGGATCCAATAAAGCTGATGGGCAGTAGGTGCAGGAGAGACAAAAGGAAATACCACTTTACACAAAGAGTGATTAAAATGTGGAATCCGCTTCCAGAGGATGTGGTGATGGCCACCAGAATAAACAACTTTAAAAGAGAATTAGATAGATTCATGGAGGATAAGTCTATCAATAGATACTAGGCATGGTGACTGAGGGAAACCTCCACGTTCAGAGGCACTGATCCTCTGGATCCCAGAGCCGGAGGCAACATGAGGCAAAGGCCTCTATGCCCTGTTGTTGGCCCTCCAGAGGAACTGATTGGCCACTGTGTGAGACAGGACTTAAGAACATAAGAAGAGCCCTTCTGGATCAGGCCAATGGTCCATCTAGTCCAGCCCTCTGCATCACAGAGTGGCCAACCAGGTCCTCTGGAAGCCAACAACAGGGCATAGAAGGTGAGGCCTCCCCCTGCTGTCACCTCCTGGCCCTGGGATTCAGAGGATCATAGAATCATATAATGTTAGAGTTGGAAGGGACCTTGCAGGTAATCTAGTCCAACCCCCTGCACTCTGCAGGAGCATAGCTGAAAGATAGCCGGAGAGCCAGTTTGGTGTAGTGGTTAAGTGTGCGGACTCTAATCTGGGAGAACCGGGTTTGATTCCCCACTCCTCCACTTGCACCTGCTGATGTGACCTTGGGTCAGTCACAAGCTCTGGCGCAGCTGTTCTCTCAAGGACAGTTTCTGTCAGTTCTCTCAGCCCCACCTACCTCACAGGGTGTCTGTTGTGGGGAGGGGAAGGGAAAGGAGTTTGTAAGCCGCTCTGAGATGCCTTTGGGCAGTGAAGGGTGGGGTATAAATCCAAACTCTTCTTCTTCTGTCTTCTACAACATACCCGAAAGATGGTCGTCCAGCCTCCGCTTAAAAACGTCCAGAAAAGGAGCATCAACCCCTCCTGAGGCAGTCTGTTCCACTGCTCAACCACTCTTACAGTTAGGAAGTTTCTCCTGATATTTAGCTGGTAACGACTCCCTTGTATTTTCCACCCATTAGATCGAGTCTTGCAATCCGGAGCAAGAGAGAATAGATCTGCTCCATCTTCTACATGACAGCCTCTGAATGTGGAGGTTCCCCTCAGCTACCATGACTACTAGCCACTGATATTTTTTATCCACCATGAATCTATCTAATCCCCTTTTAAGGCTGTTGATTCCTATGGCACTGAGCATACTCACTCAGACAGAATTTTTTCAGTTTCCACCCAAGCAAGATGGCTGCCCCCTCGCTTCCTTTCATCTCTTCCACCTCCTTAACTCTTTGACATTTTAGGAGAACTCCAACAGTCAGTTGGCCAGGTGAACGACAGCTCTTCAATTTCTATTAGAATGTCAAAAAGAGAAAGAGGGAATGACAATAGCGGAAAGGTTAGGGCAAAATCTATTGGAAACGGCGGGGAAAAAAAGTGGAGGCAAATCGGATGATCTCATTGAAAGGAAATAAGGAAAGATGGGCTTCCTTTTGGGATTAAGTCTAATTAAGGTGAGCAAGCAGATGTACCTGTTTGGAATAACAATTGTGCCAGCATGTCACTTTTTTTCTGCTTAGTTGAAATTTATATAGTTTGGGAATGGTGGATGTAAGAAAATTAGAGCTCATTTAGAATCTGTTGAAAAGGACAGTGCGCCTTCATTATTAGTTTTGCATCTGAAATTTCCCGGGGCTGTCCTCTCACCGCGATAGGTAATGGATTTTTCCCCAGATGTAATTGGATGAGTTTAATTTTTTCTTTCATTACCTGTCTAAGAGCCCTCTGCCCCCTTTTCTCCCTTTGTGTTTTATTAGGACTGTAACCCCTATTTAAATAAAGGCTTCGCCGGTGCCTATATATGTTCCATCAGCACTTTCTGATTGAATAGTTGTGGCCACGCAATGGTTTTGCCGAACTTTCTTTCTTTTTAAAAAATCCGCTAATTACATTTTAGCTGTGGTTGTAACCGGAGAACTGGGGTGGGGGTGGGGGATGGCGCTCATTTTTATACCTTGAACTCTGGCTAGTACTTCGTGGCACCCGTGGGGGCAGGAGTCTGAGTATCCAAACTCTGCATTTTCTGCTGCTCGGGAACGTCGCGTGACCCGTGGGTTGATTCCCCTACTGCTCCATGGTATCTGCTGCCTCTTAAGGGGGTGTGTGTGTGAATCTGGTACTCATCTAGAGTTTCTGGCCTCCAGGCAGCACCTAGAGATGCCCCCTATTACAGTTGACCTTCAGATGACCAAGATCAGTTCCCCTGGAGAAAATGGCTGCTTTGGAGGGTGGACTCTGTGGCAGTATACCCTGACGAGGTCCCTTCCCTCCCCAAACCCCACCCTTCCCATGTTCTACCCCACAAATCTCCAAGTATTTCCCAACCCAGAGTGGAAAGAAGAAGAGGGAGGAGAAGGAGAAGAAGAGAAGAAGAGATTGGATTTATGCCCCGCCCTTCACTACCCAAAGGTGTCTCAGAGTGGCTGACAAACTCCTTTCCTTCCCCTCCCCAAACCCCACCCTTCCCATGTTCTACCCCACAAATCTCCAAGTATTTCCCAACCCAGAATGGAAAGAAGAAGAGGGAGGAGAAGAAGAGAAGAAGAGATTGGATTTATGCCCCGCCCTTCACTACCCAAAGGTGTCTCAGAATGGCTGACAAACTCCTTTCCCTTCCCCTCCCCACAACAGACACCACGTGAGGTAGGTGGGGCTGAGAGAGCTCTTGACAGAAACTGCTCTTTTTCGAGAACAGCTCTTATCAGAACTACGGCTTGCCCAAGGTTGTCCGGCAGGTGCAATGGAGGAGTGGGGAATCAAACCTGGTTTTCCCAGAATAGAGTCTGCACATTTAACCACTACACTAAACTGGCTGTGGGAGGAGGAGGAGGAGGAGGAGGAGGAGGAGGAGGAGGAGATTGGATTTATACCTCACCCTTCACTCGGAATCTCAGAGCAATTTACAGACTTCTTTCCCTTCCTCTCCCCACAACAGACACCCTGTGAGGTTGGTGGGGCTGAGAGAGCTCTGACAGAAACATCTCTTTTTCAAGAACATCTCCAACAGGACTATGGCTTGCCCAAGGTTATCCAGCAGCTGCAAGTGGAGGAGTGGGGAATCAAACCCGGTTCTCCCAGATTAGAGTCCACACACTTCATCACCACACCAAACTGGCTCTCTTATACTTTTTCCGTGAGCCTATGAACCTGCCTTATTGTCTACTCAGACTGGCAGCAGCTCCCCAGGGTCTGGGGCTGCGGCCTTTCAGAGCACCTCAGCCTTTCACAGAGCTTGGTCTCCAGGCCCCAATCATCCTCGTCACTCTCCTCTTCACCTGCTCCATTCTGTCCACATCCTTTTTGAAGTGAGGCCTCCAGAATGGCACAGGATACTCCAGGTGCGTCCTGACCCATGCAGTGTACAGCAGGACTATCATATCACATCTTGCGATCTGGATGTTATGCCTCTGTTGATACACTCTTAAGATCGCATTAGCCTTTTTCGTTGCTGCATCACACTAGCTGCTCATATTTAACTTACGGTCCACCCATACCCCAGGACTTTTTTCACACACACTGCTATCCAGAATGCACATTCCTCATTGTTGTTTTTTTTACCCAGATTTTTACCCATGCAGCACCCCTACACAAAGAGGCTTTCTACAATGTATTTGAACAGAGCCTTAACACCTCCATGTCCACCAAGTTTCTTTCTACAATTTTTGGGTGAGTTTTCAAAATGCTCCAGAGACTGTAAGCTGCACAAATTGCGGAGGAGCTATCAAACACCGATCTGCAGTGTACACAATTTAGGATTTGCCGAATAAAAGTTTCTCTGCAATATAGTTCACGCAAAATCCATCTCCCTCTTGCTGTCGGGAGCTCACCTACTCTGCAGCCGTGATCTCACTCTGCATCTCCCAGTCTTCGGGATCCGTTCCCCTTGACACCTCTTATTTGGAATGGTAATTGGAGTTCAGTGCAGTGTGTGAAAAATAGGACATCAGTCGGCGGAATGAGAACATGGCCATTTCGTTCTCCCGGTATACCGAAAGTCTTATTTTGCTACCGACTGATGTAATTTGAGCAGATCTATTTGGCATTTCAGCTCCGATACCTCTCCATCCATCACATTATTACAAAATGACTAAACAGTGGGTGGTTATGAGAGATCACTATTGGAACAAGCTTACAGATAGGTTTTATTATCATCCCATTGCGCAAACAAACAGCTTATATCCCCCCCATACATATTTATAGACCGTCAGTACTTTTATCCCGAGTAATTCTGATGTGACAGGTAGCTTCAAACTCACAACCTGTGTCGGTGTGAGCTCCTCACAGCTTGAGAGGGATGTGGCTTCAAGGATGATGATAAAATAAAGGATGGTTTTTACTTCAGGTAAGGCAAAACCGATCACATTGTGTGGATGTCAGGTTTTGAAAAATCAAGTAGATCCAGTCATTCTTGCACAAAGAAAGGTTTATTGGATTATCTTGTTATAAACCCACAGTAAGAGGTCATTGTCAGGAATAGGGGGCAAAGCAAAGCAAGCTAACTTATAGTGTGATGCAATGAAGCGCCTAGCAAATAGAACTTGAGCACTCGCGCGGGAACTCCCGGCGGGAGAAATACTTTATGAGCGGGAGACTACTCCCCCCCTCCCCTTGCCTTCCCAGGACTGGAAAATTCTCATCTACACAAGAATAGCCCAAAGCCTACATTCAAGGCCACCGTGATAAGGAGAAGCGGCAGGGAAGAAGCTCCCACGTTTCTGCCTGCATACCTACGCAAGCGCATAGCGGGGATAGGAAACACACAACAATGACTTCAGTGAGAAACATCAAATGCAGCTTTTTCTTACATTCTGCCCTTCCCAAAACACCACCCACCCGCCACTTAGGAAGGAGAGAACGTGGGCCCCCCGGGTTTATGAGGGTATCGATTGTGAAAGTTTCGCAAGTGATCAGGTGCATTAATATCCGAAACTTTCACCCACTCTTTATGTTGGGGCCCGAAATGTACCCATTGGACCAGGTACAGAAGTTGTCCACGTAAAATCTTAGAGTCAAGGATATCCGCAATCTCGTAGTGTTCTTCATCATCAATCATCAGAGGGGGAGGCTCCGGCATCGTAGTTTGCCATTTAGTCGGGGGTAACGCAGGTTTGAGGAGGCTGTAATGGAAAATTGGATGTATAGCTTTAAGAGACTTAGGCAGATCTAGCTGAACAGTCACTGGATTTATACATCGTAACACCTTGAAAGGACCAACAAATTTCCAAGCCAGTTTTCTGGACTGTTGCTGCAACTTTAAGTTTTTCGTAGATAGATAGACGGAGTCCCCTGGTTTTAGATTCCATCCCCCTGCCCTTTTTTTATCTGCTTGTTTCTTGTACTGTGCCTTGGCTTCATTCAAAGTCTCAATAATTAGGGGCCAAGACTCACGAAAAGTTTTACACCATACTGAAGCTTTCCCCACCCCTTCCCCGGTTGCAAAAAGGGGAGAGGGGGCTATCATAACCCATGGCCGCTTTGAATGGTGACATCTTCGTGGAAGCGTGCCATGAATTGTTGTAAGCAAACTCTGCTAATGGCAGTAAATCAACCCAATTGTCTTGTTGATAGTTAGAAAAACATCTCAGGTATTGCTCCAATGTCTGGTTTACTCTCTCCGTTTGCCCATCAGTTTCAGGGTGATAGGCAGTACTGAGAGCACGTTCAATACCCATGAGGGTCATTAACTCCGACCACAATTTAGAAACAAATTGACTTCCCCTATCGGATATTATTTTCAGTGGTAATGTATGTAGTCTGGCAATGTGTTGAAGAAATGCCTTAGCCAAGGCCCTGGCAGTTGGCAGACCGGGGAACGGTATAAAATGCGCTTGCTTTGAGAACAAGTCTACCACCACCCAAATGACCGTCATCTGTCTAGAAGGGGGAAGATCAGTGATAAAGTCCATCGAAATTACTTCCCAGGGTCGGGTCGGGGTGGGGAGAGGGTTGTAGGAGACCTGGAGGTTTCCCCGGTCGGTTTTTACAACGGTTGCATGTTGGGCATGACTGTATATAGAGTGATAACTCCTGTTTCATTCGGGGCCACCAGAACCCACGCTGCAGAAGTTTTAAGGATTTCACATATCCGAAGTGCCCTGCAGATTTTGAGTCATGAACTGTTTGCAACATTTGGGATCGAGTGGCTGCAGGAACAAACATCTTATTCCCCTTAAACCAGCAACCGTTTGGATCACATCTCACATCATCCCTGCCTCGCAACTCACTTGTTTCTTGCGGGGTGATGTCAGTGAGAAATTGTTTCTCCCAGGGTAAGGTTTGGATAAGATTCTCTGAGATTCGTTTGGCCTTGCGGGTTACAACTGCACCAACCAGTTGTTCTGGGGTAAACATAGACTCTTGTACCTCCACCCTCTTACTGAAATGTTGGGGAAGACGGGAAAGAGCATCCGCCAGGTGATTAGCCTTCCTGGAAAGTGGTGAAGAGTAAATTGAAACTTGGAGAAGAACTCAGCCCACCTAAATTGTTTAGCATTTAAATTCCGGGGTTTCCGTAGTACCTCAAGGTTTTTATGATCAGTCCATATTTCAAACGGTACTTGGGAACCCTCTAACCAATGCCTCCATGTGATTAATGCTAAACGTATAGATGCAGCTTCCTTATCCCAAATAGGCCAGAACCTTTCGGTATCATTGAATTTTCTTGATACATAAGCTAGGGGTTGCAGCTGTCCCTGAGCATTTTCTTGTAAAATCACCCCACCCATAGCAGTATCTGATGCGTCAACCTGGACCACAAATTTCTTTGTCTCATCTGGGTGTGCTAGTATTGGCTCAGACGTGAACAGCTGTTTTAATTGATCAAATGCATATTGACACTGAGGCGTCCAGTTCAAAGGGGCCCCCGGCATTGAAGCCTTGGATCCCTTCCCCTTAGTCTTTAGAAGTTCGGTAAGGGGAAGGGCAACTTGGGCAAAATGGGGTAAGAATTGACGGTAAAAGTTGGCGAAACCGAGAAAACTTTGGAGCTGTCGTCTGGTTTTGGGGGCTCCCACATTACAACATCCTGGACCTTCTTAGGGTCCATTTCCAACCCCTCAGAGGATATGCGGTACCCCAGAAAGTCAATACATTCCTGATGAAATTCACACTTTGACAGTTTCACGAATAGTTTGTTGTCTAAAAGCCTTTCCAGTACTTTTCGCATGAGTATGGTGTGGGATTTTAGGTCTGGGGTATAGACCAAGATATCATCCAAGTAAACGACCACCCCCTTGAATAAGTAGGGGTGTAGGACCTCATTGATTAAGTTCATGAAGACCCCTGGTGCCCCTTGTAAACCGAATGGCATCACCCGATATTCAAATTGCCCCAGCGGGGTATTAAATGCCGTTTGTACTCATCCCCTTCTCTGATGCGAACTCGAAAATAGGCATCTCTCAAATCCAGTTTAGAGAACACTTTCCCTTTTGCCACCTCTGCCAATAAGTCTTTGATGAGGGGCATTGGGTAGGCATTGGTTGCAGACACTGCGTTAAGACCCCGGTAATCCGTGCAGAGTCTGAGCCCCCCATCTTTCTTTTTACAGAACAATACCGGTGCTGCAAACGGGGATGACGCTGGCCTGATAAAACCACGAGCCAGATTTTTATCAATAAAGCGGCGCAGTTCTTGCTTCTCACCAGGACTCATGGCATAAATTTTCCCTTTTGGCAATTTCTGCCCCGGAAGAATTTCAATAGCACAGTCAGAGTTGCGGTGGGGGGTAGTTCATCCGCCTCCTCCTCCTCAAAAACCCTAGTCAAATACTGGTAATCCCTAGGGATGCGGTTCAGGTCCTCCATTGCTAGGCAAGCGCGTGGAGGTTCATTGCAGGGAAGGTTCCCCCACCCTGGGTCCCATTTGTGTTCGGCACATTTCGGTGAGATAAATTGAACATCCCCCTCTTCCCATAGAATGTAAGGATTGTGCCCATGCAACCAAGGACTACCCAATACTAAAGGAAATTGGGCTTGAGGAGCTATCACAAATGAACGCAGCTCCCAGTGGGCACCGATGCCGATTCTTAGCGGGACAGTCTCAAATCGGCATGGCTCTTTCATTGGAGACCCATCCATCTGTGTAAAAGTTATCGGGTCTTTCAAGTTGACCACGGCTGCCTCCAGCCCTACCACCATAGACGGGTTTATGAGGTCCCTCCCACACCCCGAGTCAATGAGGGCTCGAACCCGAATGTGGGTCATCATTGCTGGGTTCATTACTAGGACAGTCACAAAGAAGAGAGAGGGGTAATTGCTCACCAATTTAGGCGCCTCAGGTGTTGGGTCCTGTTGTGTAACGCCATTCACAAACAGGACCATCTCATTTCCCTGCACCTCATTCTCTTCCTCCAGCAAGAAGTTATCCAGTTGGTCCGGCCCCGCGAAAAGGGCCCGTGGGTTGCGTGGTTTTGCTGTGCCTTTCTTCGGGGTGGGGTTCATCCATCTTCTGGGTTCTTCTTGTTGTAGGGCCCGATTAGGGTCCCCTTTTGGGCAAGCAGCTGCGAAGTGTCCCTTTTCCCCACACCGCAGGCAGAGACCCTGCCGCATACGCTGATCCCTCATTCCACCTGGGGTGGTTGCCGGTTTGGACTTGGCTTGGCCCGCCGTCGAACTCGGACGGTGGTAACCGAACGATGAGTCCAGTTTCATCATGCGTAGTCGACTCTCGGCCTTTTCGGCTTCCTCCATCCAACCTTGGAGGGTACGAGGCTGCTGAGAGCTGAGGATGTTATTGCGGATGTCGACTGCTAGACCCATTCGATATTGTTGGGCCAGAACCGCATCAGTCCAATCCCGAATTTTCACAGCATGCCTTTGAAACTCCCTGGAATACTCTCGCACTGAGAGTTTACCTTGTCGGAAGGTACGAAGGAAAGCTTCTGCCTTTTCCGCTGCCCCCGAATCCTCGAAGCGATTTCTCAAAGCCCACATGAAGTCATCTACATTCCCCAGCTCCGCGGCCTCCAGATCATGGAGAGCAACATACCAGCTTGTCGCACTCCCCCGGAATCTGGATGCGATAAACTCCACCTGCTGTTCTTCATCTGGGAAAATATGGCCCCATCTTTGGATAAATTTTCCGACCTGCAATATGAAAAAAGACACAGTCTCTGGATCTCCATCAAAAGTAATTTCAAGCATATCCTTAGGTCGGATTACTGGGGGGCCTGAGCCATAACCGGAATCGGCTGCATAAGAGGGACCGGAGCCGGTGGTTGGGGCGGAGGTGCAGCAGGCGGCTGGAGTGGCCCTGGTTGGCCTGGCCCTGGAGCTGGTGCTGGCCCGACTGGTGGAGGCGGAGCTGGTGCCGGCTGGCCCGGTCCTGGACCCGGAGGTGCTGGTTGAGCCGGTCCTGGACCCGGAGGTGCTGGTTGGCCTGGCCTCGGGCCCGGAGGAGGAGGAGGTGGTCGTCCCGGTATCAACGGTGGCGCCGGGGCTGGTGCTGGTCTAGGCTGTGTCAACGGATGCGCCCGAATAGCTTGGTCCATCATCTGTGGTAGGGACTGCATTAGTTTGCTCATGTCCTTCACCAGACGTCGGGTGTCCTCTTGAATAGAGTCCATGCGAGCGTCGGTATCTGGCCCCGACCCAGTTCTGGGAGAACCTCGAGGTACTCTCCCTGGGGAAGTCCAAAACTGCCTCTGGGATCAATCAAATTGTCTCGGCTTTGGCTCCCCGGCAAAGTCCATGTCGACTGGGTAGTATCCAACAGGTTCTTTGACCAATCGCGTGACCTACGATAGGTCACCCCTTTATCCCATGGCGTTGGGACTCCGGGAACATAGGTTCGGGGAAGCACTCCTCCTTGAGACGGCAGGTGCCCGGCCGGGCTATAGACTGGGAGAGCGTACTGAATCCCCAATGTGCTTAGAACTGGCGGGGTCAACACTCCGGCTCCCGATTGTGATGCTGGTGCGATCAACACTGTGGTGGTAGTCACCGGCACAGTAGTGGTGGTCGGGAGGGTGACCACTGCGGTCGCCACAGTGGTAACAGGAACCGTGCCCCCTAAGGTAGCGGCCGCCGCCGCTGCGCCTGTGGCTCCTGTAGTGGCCGTCCACCGCTGCAGTCCCCGTACCCCCTGGAGCAGTTGATACTGTCGCTGCGCCTGTGGCTCCTGGACTAGTAGCCGCCGCAGCTGCTCCCGTGGCTCCCGTACCCGCTCCGCTCATCTTGGTAGACGGCGGAAACTGACGGTAGTGGGAATGATGATGATTCCTGACAATTTCTGTCAGGTTTTGAAAAATCAAGTAGATCCAGTCATTCTTGCACAAAGAAAGGTTTATTGGATTATCTTGTTATAAACCCACAGTAAGAGGTCATTGTCAGGAATAGGGGGCAAAGCAAAGCAAGCTAACTTATAGTGTGATGCAATGAAGCGCCTAGCAAATAGAACTTGAGCACTCGCGCGGGAACTCCCGGCGGGAGAAATACTTTATGAGCGGGAGACTACTCCCCCCTCCCCTTGCCTTCCCAGGACTGGAAAATTCTCATCTACACAAGAATAGCCCAAAGCCTACATTCAAGGCCACCGTGATAAGGAGAAGCGGCAGGGAAGAAGCTCCCACGTTTCTGCCTGCATACCTACGCAAGCGCATAGCGGGGATAGGAAACACACAACAATGACTTCAGTGAGAAACATCAAATGCAGCTTTTTCTTACAGTGGAACACTCCGCTGATTTGCATTCACGGGTACTGCTCAAATTGCTGGTTTTGCAGTGAATGTTTCAGTTTCGTAATTCATGGAAATGCAAAGTTCGTCGCACGGACAATCTTTAGAGTGCACGAATAAGAAACATGAGAAATTCCTGTTTTGTTACCTCATCAATATTTCAGCTTTCTTGTTTTGGGGACTTTGGGTTGCATACTCCAGATATCAGGAAGCCCCATTTTGAATCTCCAAAAATCTTTAAATTCTAAAGCAACGTTTTGGAATGTTAAGCAACATTCAAAGAAATCAGCGAGAGTTTTGGGCTTCCTTTTTCCTTTGACAAGGGAAAGAAAATCCCAAATGGGGAAGGAAACACCTGACTACCAGGCTAGAATCAGCTGACACTAAAGGGACTTTATCTGCACATAGGTTTGCCAACTCTTTGCTGAGAAACTACTGGAGATTTGAAAGCGAGGCCTAGGGAAGGCAGGGTTTGGGGAGGGAAAGGACATCAGCAGGGTATAATATAAATACAATCCACCCTCCAAAGAAGCCTTTCTCCAGGGGAATTGATCTTTGCAATCTATAGATCACATTCATTCATTCATTCATTCATTCCACTTATACCCCGCCCTACCCCGCCAAGGCAGGCTTGCACAAGATAAAATCCATAATAACACTCAAGGTTTCATAAAACACTTAAAAACATGTCAACTGAAACAATACTGTATTGGATATTAAAGTGCTAGCTGTGTTCTTTGATATCATAAGGATGGCAGTTTCCATATGAATACATCCCATAGGCCCCGGTCATATGGACCAGAAAACGCGGGGGAGAGGCGTGGCAGTTTACCCCGGAGCTAAATAAGGCGCAGTAGCCCGAATTCACGGACCACCGGGTTGCCACGCTCCAGCTCTGCGCCGCGATCACAACGCGCTGCTGTAGCACGGCAAAACAGCAGCACAGCAGACCACGCAAGTGCGAAGTGCGCATGCGCCATTGGGGGGGCGGGCCACTGTTGGTGACTTGTGTGTGTGCATGCACTGTCCAGCGTTGGTGCGCATCCCAGGGAAACTTGCAACATCCGGAAACCCCGGGGACATGGGCAGGCATCAGAAGCTGCGGGATACCGGCACTCCCGCGATCAGACGCCAGCCTTTGCCCCAGGGTTTCCAGAAACTAGTATCTCGGACCTACTAGTTTTTTACTCCGCGTTTTCGGAGGGAAGCCGCGGGTTGGCCACGGGAGCACTACGCCTCCCAGATGTGCTCATATGAACGCGCACGGAAAGTCCGCAGGGCTCCCGTGCCTTCAGTGGGGCAAATGCTCAGTGT